>ML109997.1:0-49991 GCA_003697995.1 Taxidea taxus jeffersonii | reverse complement strand
GTGTCCAATTCTAAGCCACACCCATGCTATGCATCTGGAGTAAAAAGGAAAAAGGAAAAACTTAGGAGTAAGAGGAACCTGACCAAGATGGGGCTGAGCTCCCACATGGCCAGTCCTCTTCTCCTCACATTTGAGTCTCCAGTGTAGCCTGTGGTGAAGAGTTCCAGCCCAGAAATCAGACTGCCTGGGTTGGGATCCACTTTGTCATTTACACATTATGAGACCCTGAAATCTCCTTTAATCAGAAATGGTGGTGATGATTGTATCTAACTTTCTTTTTTTGTTTGTTTAGTTGTGGAGAGGAATAATCAAGGGGATTGTTGTAAAGCATTTGAGTGTCTAGAATTTAAATTATGCTCAGAAGAAGTAGATGCTACCATCAGCACCACCACCGTCTTGTTTCCACTATCATTATCAATACAATTGGTATCATCACCACCATCACTCCCAAGAATGTTCTGCTACTTCTTGACCAAACTTTGGAACACTTGGTATAACTGACATAGCATTAGATGTGGAGTCAACCACTCACTAGTGATATCACTTGGAGTGAATCAGTACCTCTCTGGGTCTCTGGGTCTGAATTTGGAAACCAAGGCAGTTGAACTAGATGATCTCTAATGTCCCTTAGGTCACAGCCTCTGCTTCTCTTGGGATTTGACCTCTTTACAGCTAGAACAGAACCCTGGATGCCAAATGAAGCCCTTCGTCACCTTGTTAAATGGTGACCTTTACTAGAAGCCCTTTCCCTCCAGGAACTATCGTACTTATTCTTGGCTATCTTCCAACACCTATGCCACTTGCCATGCTCTGTCTTTGTTGATGGAAAAATAAATAAATAAATAAACCAAGGCTATATTTCCTCAAGGACCGTTATCTTGGGAGGTTGAATTAACATTTCTGAACCTGCTCTTCTCCCCCTACCCCTTTTTAAATTAATAAAATGATAGTATATAAAAGGATATAATGCTGGATATAGCATTTTAATACTTTGTCGTATTTGAATCTGGTAATTCGTGTATTTGAAAATAAAACTCAAGCCTCCTTGGTCTCCTCTCCATTCTTTCCCTCCTTCCCACCATTACTTCCTGAGGCTGGCCATGTGCACCTTCCCTGCTCATGTGTCTATAATTTATTATGTATATATTATGTTCATAAATGCATGTAAGCTGGTTTTGTCTTGATAATTTTGTACATCTGAAATCTCTGTTTCACATTGGGCCAATATGTCCTTTCTCTTCTGTCACATGAATTGCATTTGTACCATCTCTTAGAGGTTTTACCTTTTTCTATCATTTTAATAATCTTTAAGATTTTAATATGTATAGCCAACATGTAAGGTTCACCAGTACATCTCTTGAATAACAAGGTTCTTCATGTGTTTCAATCTCTCCTACCACCTTCCCTTTTGTTCTCTAGTCTCTGATTCCACCTGGTTGGTAAATCCCCCTGGTATCAGTCATTATTGTGACTGTATTTTTTCAGATACTACTGATGTAGGTTCTGAACTTGCTTACCTATCGCTTTGCCCACAATTTCTTCTTATATCCAGCTCATTCCTTTTGGGTTTATTCTTTAGCAAGTGTTCATGGATGATCTGTTCATGTTTTCTGCCTTTGCCTATATGTGCATTGGGTTGTGCATGGAGATCTAGGTTAAAATTTATTTTTCTTTGACATTTTAAATATGACTCTGTTGTCTTCTGACAATCATAGTCTGCAGTGAGTCAAATCACTGTTCCTTTAAAGGTCCTGTGTCAGCTTCTTTGGCACCTGTTCCTTTGTCTTTGATGCTCTGGATCTTTCCTACAATCTGTCTAGGTGCAGATATGTTTTATTTTTCCTTCATATCCCTCTGTATGTTCTTTCCTTGTGAGAATAGAGTTTTCTGGAATTCTAGAAAATTCTGAACACTACCCCCTACATATTTGTTTTCACCTCACTTTGTCAAATCTCTCATTTGGGGGCTCCCAATACTGTAGGTTTCAGCTCCTTACCCTACCAACATTCCTTCTTTTCTCATGTTTATATGTTCTTTTTCTGTATCATTCTGTGCTATGTTTGTCATAGAATCTGGGTAGTTCTTTTCCTTCACCTGCATTTCACCTGGATTTATCAAGTCTTAAATTCAACCCATCAACTGATCAGTTGCCAGTGATTATCTTTTAAATACAACTTTGAGAATTTCTACTTGGCACCCCCCACAGTGGTTAGTGAGCTCTGCAATAAAACCTCCTGGGTTTGAATCCCAGCCCCACCATTTACAAGGTATTGTTTTCCTTCATCTCACTGTTCCTCAGGTTCATGGTTTGTAAATGGGAATAATCATACCTGGCTACATACAGCTGGCAATTAACAAGCCAAGTGATGTGTAGAGTGTGTATCATTATTAGAATGATAACTAGTATACACTAACAGATCACTACATGTTTGCTGCTACTATTTTCATGTCTGTTTTGTATTATTTCCTCTTTCTCTTTCCTTTCTTTGCTTTATCTCTTTATTATTTTTAAAATCACAAATTATTTGAACTTTTCCTTTAATTCTAATGTTTGTTGTATCTGTGAACTCTTCTTCCTTATTGTGTGGTTTATTATAGCTCGTGTAGGGTTTTGTTGATTGGTTGGTTCTTAGTGCATGCCCGTTTTCAGTGCAGTTGGTGGACAGGATAATTCCCTCCAGGAGCATCTCTTAGGAGCTATTTCACATGTTTCATATTTGCCTTTGTGAAGATGGCCTTCACCTTGATGTCCCTGTACCATGAAGTTTAGAGAGAAAGAGTTCAGATCCCTAAGGTGTAAGGCTTGGTTTTCAGTGTCTCTTGGGAGAAACCTCCTGAACCTTCAAGCAACTGCCCTCCTTCCTTCATTATTTATTTTTAATTCCAGTATATTAACGTACATACATTATGTTGTTTCAGGTGTACAATATGGTGATTCAACATTACTTAATGCTCATCACAATAAGTGTGCTCTTCATCACCCTCACCTGTTTCCATCATCACCCCCACCCCTGCACCCCCTGCTGCCTTCCCTCCAGTAATCCTTAGTTTGTTCTCTATAGTTAAGAGTCTGTTGCAACCAAAAGAGTTGGTTTGCAACTCTTTTTCTTTTTTTGTTTGTTCTGTTTCTTAAATTCCACAAGTGAGTAAAATTAGATGGTATTTCTCTTTCTCTGACTGATGTATATGTATTTTGCTTGCATTATACCCTCTAGATCTATCCATGTTGTTGCGAATGGCAAGATGCCATTGTTTTTTTATGGCTGAATAATATTCCATTATAATAAACAGACACATACACACACCCCACATCTTTATCCAGGTTCATCTATAGTTAGAGACTGGGGTTGCTTCCATATTTCACTATTCTAAGTAGCGCTGCAAAAAAAAAAAAAAAAAGCATATGGGCACATATCTTTTTGAAGTAGTGTTTTCAGTTTCTTTGGGTAAATACCCAGTAGTGGAATTATTGGCTCATATGGTAATTTTATTATTAATTTTTGAAGCACCTCCATACTGTTTTCCATACTACCTGTACCAGTTTGCATTCCCACCAACAGTGTGCGGAGGTTCCTTTTTCTCCACATCCTCATCAGCACTTGTTGTTTCTTCTATTTTTGATTTTAGCCATTCTGACAGGTGTGAGGTGATAACTCATTGTGGTTTTGATTTGCATTTCCCTGATGATGAGTGATGTTGAGCATCTTTTCATGTGTCTGTTGGCCATCTGGATGTCTTCTTTGGAGAAATGTCTGCTCATGTCTTTAACCCATTTTTAATTGGATTATTTGGTTTTTATGTTTTGAATTCTATAAGTTTCTTACATATTTCAGATACAAACCCTTTATTACATATATCATTTGCAAATATCTTCTCCCATTTAGTAGTTTGTCTTTTAGTTTTGTTGATTGTTTCCATTGCTGTGTAGAATTTTTATTTTGATGTAGTCCCAATAGTTATTTTTGCTTTTGTTTCCCTTGCCCTTGGAGACATGTATAGGTAAATGTTGCTAGAGCTGATGTCAGAGAAATTACTGCCTGTGCTCTCTTCTAGGATACTTGTACTTTCAGGTTGCACATTTAGATCTTTAATCCATTTCAAGTTTATTTTTGTGTATGGTGTAAGAAAGTGGTCCAGTTTCATTGTTTTTGCTTTTTTCTATCCAGTTTCCCCAACATCATTTGTTGAAGAGACAAGTCTTTTTCCCATTGCATATAACTTGCCTCCTTTGCCAACAGTTAATTGACCATATAATTGTAGGTTTATTTCTGGGATCCCTGCTTTTTTTTTTATTTTTTTGAAGATTTTATTTATTTATTTGACAGAGAAATCATAAGTAGGCAGAGAGGCAGGCAGAGAGAGAGGAAGGGAAGCAGTCTCCCCACTGAGCAGAGAGCCCGATGTGAGGCTCGGTCCCAGGACCCTGGGATCATGACCTAAGCTGAAGGCAAAGGCTTTAACCCACTGAGCCACCCAGGCACCCCGTCCCCATTTTCTTCTATTGATCTGTGTATCTATTTTGTGCCAGTACCGTATAGTTTTGATCACTACAGCTTTGTAGTATAACTTGATATCTGGGATTGTGTTACCTCCAGCTTTGTTTTTTTTTCAACATTGCTTTGTCTACTTAGGTTCTTTTGTCATTTCATACAGATTTTAGGATTATGTTTTCTAGTTCTGTGAAAAATGCTATTGGTATTTTGATAGAGATTGCATTAAATCTGTAGGTTGCTTTGGGTAGTATGGTCATTTTAACAACATTGGTTCTTTCAGTCCATGAGCATAGAATATCTTCAGCTTCTTTTATCAGTGTTTTACAGTTTTTAGTGTACAGGTCTTTGGCCCATTGGTTTAGCTTATTCCTAGATATTTTATTCTTTTTGGTATAATTGCAAATGGGACTGCTCTCTTAATTTCCTTCTGCTACTTCATTTTTCGCATATAGAAAAGTAGTGGATTTCTGTATAATGATTTTGTATCCTGTGACCTTAATAAATTGATTTATCAGTACTAGTAGTTTTGTTTTTTTTTTTTTTTTTTGAGAATCTTTAGGGTTTTCTGTATAGAGTATTATGTCTTCTATAAACAGTGAAACCTTTACTTCTTCCTTACTAGTTTAGATGTCTTTTACTCCTTGTTTGATTGCTGTGGCTAGGACTTCTAGTACTAGTGGTGAGAGTAGTCATCCTCGTCTTGTTCCTGATTTAAAGGGAAAAGCTCTCAGTTTCTCACCATTGACTATGATGTTAGCTATGGGATTTTCATATATGACCCTTATGATGTTGAGGTATGTTCCCTCTAAACCAACTTTGTTGAGAGTTTTTATAGATACTGTACTTTGTCAAAGGACAATGGATATTGTATATTGTCAAGGATTTTTTCTGCATCTTTTGAAATGATCATGTGGTTGTTATTCTTTTTTCTTATTGATGTGATGTGTCATGTTGATTAATTAGCAAAGATTGAACCACCCTTGCATCCCAGGAATAAATCCCACTTGATCATGGTGAATGATTTTTTTTAAGTATTGTTGGGTTCAACTTGCTAATACTTTGTTGAGAATTTTTGCATGCATATTTATCAAGAAAATGGCCTGTAGTTCTCTTTTTTTGTGGTATCTTTATCTAGTTTTGGCATCAAGATAATGCTGGCCTCATAGAATGAATTTGGAAGCTCTCCTTTCTTTTCTATATTTTTTTTTGGAATAATTCGAAAGGAATAGGTATTAACTCTTCTTTAAATGTTTGGTAGAATTCACCTGTGAAGTCATCTGGTCCTGGACTTATTTTTGTTGGAAGTTTATTACTGATTCAGTTTAATTGCTAGTAATTGGTCTGTTAAAATTTTCTAGTTCTTCCTGATTCACTTTTCGTAGGTTACATATTTCTAGGAAGTTCTCCATTTTTCCAGGTTGTCCATTTTGTTAGCATATAATTTTGCATAATATTCTCTTATAATCCTTTCTATTTCTGTGGTGTCTATGGTTATTTCTCTTCTTTCTGTTCTGATTTTATTTATTTGATTTTTTTCTCTTTTGTTTTTGTTTTTGGTTTTTGTTTTTTTGGTTTTTGTTTTGTTTTGTTTTTTTATAAGTCTGGCTAGAAGTTTATCAGTTTCATTGCTCATTTCAAAGAACCAGCTCCTGGTTTCAGTGGTCTGTTCTATCATTTTTGGTTTTGTTTTTTAGTTTCTACTTAATTTATTTCTGCTCTAATCATCATTATTTGCCTTCCTTCCACTAGTTCTAGGTTTTGTTTGTTCTTTTTCCTGCTTCTATAAGTGTAAAGTTAGATTCTTTATTTGAGATCTTTCTTGCTTTTTGAGATAGAATTGTCATTCTATAAATTTCCCTCTTAAAACAGCTTTTGCTGCCTCCCAAAGATTTTAGACTATTTTGTTTTATTGTCATTACTTCTTCTTGATTTTTGGTTGACTCATTCATTGTTTAGTAGCATGTTGGTTAACCTTCATGTATTTCTATTCTTTCCAGATATTTTCTTGTGGTTGATCTTTGGTTTTGTAGCATTGTGGTCAGAAAAGATGTGTGGTATGATCTTAATCTGTTTGAATTTGTTGAGACTTGATTTGTGCCCTAAGTCTATTCTCCAGATCTATTCTGGAGAAAGTGCCATATGCACTTGAACAGAGTGTGTACTCCACTGTTTTACGGGAGAATGTTCTGAATGTATCTAATATATATGTATTTTTTTTACTTTTTTTTTAAGATTTTATTTATTTATTAGTTAGAGAGAGGGAGAGAGAGAGCACAGGCAGACAGAGAGGCAGGCAGAGGCAGAGGGAGAAGCAGGCTCCCTGCTGAGCAAGGAGCCAATGTGGTACTCGATCCCAGGACGCTGGGATCATGACCTGAGCCGAAGGCAGCTGCTTAACCAACTGAGCCACCCAGGCGTCCCATATGTATTAGGTATCTATTAGATCCATTGTGTCATTCAAAGCCACGTTTTTCTTGTTGATTTTCTGTGTTGATGATGTGTTCATTAATGTAAGTGGAGTGTTAAAGTCTCTTAACATTATTATATTATTCCTAATTACTTCCTTTATGTTTGTTAGTAAGTACTTTATGTATTTGGGTATTTGGGTTAGTAAGTACTTTATGTATTTGGTACTCTATTGGGTATAAATATTTACAGTTGTTACATTTTCTTATTGGATTTTTCCCTTTATGATTATCCAGTGTCCTTATTTGTCTATTTTTATGGCCTTTGTCTTAAAGTCCATTTTGTCCAATTCAAGTTGAGCTATCCTGGCTTTCTTTTCACTGCCATTTATGTGATACATGCTTTTCCACTCTTTCACTTTCAATCTGTATGTGTCTTAGGTCTGAAATGCATCCAGAGAAAGTTATTTCTAAAGCTTGTGTCTCATGTGTAAAAATACTCTTGAACTCTGGCCTTAGGAAGGGCTCAGTCCCATTTTCCATCTTGATTGGACCATAGCCAGCCTCCTTCAGCCATCCCCATGGGCTCTCCTGTCCAGCTCCAGCTCATCTCTCCAAACTTAGGACCCATCTGTTTGCAGCACCGAGACTTTTAGGGGTTTTATTTTGTTTCTTTTTGTGTTTTAGTGAGGACTATAATTAATTAGCTCTTAAACAGAGATGATTCTTGTGAGAATTACATTGGGTAATCTATGTAAGATGTAACAAAATATCTAGTGGGATTTTCCCCTGTTCTGGATCTGTGGCTTATGTCCAGAGCTAAAAATCTCCCAGTACACAGGGCAAGCTTCTTTTGCAGAACTGCCTGGAAAGAGCCAGAATTGATTTATTAGTATCATTACTCCATCCACAAGATGGCCTGCTGGGGAGAGCCATGTTCATCAAAAGAAGTTGTTCCCTCTGTTTTCTGGTATTATCTTACTTTCTTGTTGAGGATTTACAGGTAAACAGGTCTTTAAAATAGAGTGTGTGAAAAGTGATACTATTGCAGAAACCTAACATTACCATGTCTATATTTCCATCCTAAAACTTTTTCTGACCTCCAGACTCAGTTTCCTATGGGGCACATCTTCTTGCGTATCCCTCAGGTACCTCAAATGACAAAACTAAATTTACCTTTTCTCTCTTCCCTGGCAAATCTATTCCAAGTACCCCCTTGTACTGCCCATTTGGGCATTATCCCCGAGTCCTTCCTCCCCTGACATCTCCATACCACTGAGAACTCATCCTGTTGAATGTACCTTCTAAGTAACAACCAACATCACCAGTGTCGTCATTTTCACTGCTGCTGTTCTGATTAGTGCCGCCATGATGTGGTGTCATCTGGAGTACTGTTCATCCTCTCAATTTATCACCCTGTGTCTGGTCTTGGGCACCTTGCATCTCCTCCACTCACTATGGTTATAATGATTTCTCAGAATTGGTTTCTACAGTTGCCATAATAAATGAGTGACTTAAATCAAGTGTCTTAAAACAATGGAATTTTTTTCTTCAATAATTCTGGAGGCTCAAAGTCCAAAATAAAAGTGGTCATGTTTTCTCTGAAAGTCCCAGGGAAGAATCTGTTCCATGTCTCTTTCCTGGGTTCTGGTGGTTGCCAACAATCTTTGACATCTTTGGTTTATAACTTCATCATTTCAATTTCTGGTTCTGTCTTCATATGGCTCTCTCCCCTTTCTGTATATCTTTGTTTCAAAATATTTCTCTTTTTATAAAGACAAGAGTCATGGCATTTAGGGCCTACCCTAATCCAGTATAGCAGCTTCTTGATTATATCTGCAAAGCCCTTATTTCCAAATAAGGCCATATTCATGGGTTCTGGGGCTTAGGACTTTAATACAGTTTTGGGGGGAACACAGTTCAACCCACAACACTCTCTAAAACAAATGGGGTCATATCTCTTTCCTTCCTGAGGGCTCCCTGTGGTGCCCCCTGCTGGGAGGCCTCTTCAGTCAATCCTGCAGTCTCATCCCTCACATGCCTCCCTCATGGTCTGTGCTCTTGTCATACTGAGATCTCCAGTGGCACCATCATCCTATGATGTGGTTTGGTTTTAGACATTTGTTGTTGAATGATCTTTGATAATTACAGTCCCTCCTGGCATGGATGCATAACTGAACTTAAAACAAGCCCCAACTGGGGTGTTAGAACCTGGCAGCCCAGCACAGCTCACAACCCAAGTGTGTAGGCATATGAAAGCTGTTCCTCTGACATCACTGATTACTCATGATAGGGACACATTCTCTTGTAGCTTGACATGAATATGCCTGGGATATAATAACTTATTGGGTCTTGATGTCACATCAGGGGATTTATGAGAATCACATCTTGGTTTGCAAGAAACTATATTGCACACAGAATATATTTATACACACACGCACACACACATATCCTTACCCCACACACACATATGCACAACCCCCTTCAGCACACACATTCTAAATTATAGATATCAGTATGGGAATACCTCTCGGCTAGCCCCTACAGACAATAATGGAGATAATTTAGTTAATAGAATTTAAACACATAGTCTCTGGACTTCTCTGAAAAACACCTTCACCTGGACTATAAAGTTAGTTGCGCCAAAATAGTTTGTTGTTGTTGTTGTTTTGATTTTATTTGATTATCTCATTAATGCTTTAGTGTGCACTATAGACTCAGATATACTGTTAGAAGTTGATTTAACTTAGCATAATTGCCAGTAACTGATCAGTAACCCAATATATATTAGGTTTAGGTAAATTGGGAAATTGGTTATTTAGAAAAATTCTTCAAATACAAGAGAATTTATAAAAGAGGATTTCTGTTCTAGAGAAAGGTTTTATGCCTACATATATGAATGATTGTTCATATAAAAGGGATTGCATTTTTCTGCTTGGTTGGGGAAACATCAGGATGTCTTAGTATTTTTCCATAAAACAGTTTCTTTATCCCTACTGCCTTAAATATAAGGTCATTCAGTGGTGGAAATAGAGCTACTTACAAAACTATTCAGTCCCTCATTGTTATTCTCCAACATGACATTCAGACAAATAATTTCCTTTAGGTGCCACAAGATAAGAAAATATAATGTAAATTTGAAAATCTCTTCAAAAACAGATACAGAAATGTTTTATTTGAAGTTAATCTTCTTGTTAATGAACTTGGCTAGTGTTTTGTGCCTCTGTCATTTTTATTCCTTCCAAGTCTAAATGATTGCTTCTTAATTTTTCCTCCATACAGTATAGAAGAAAAATTACTTGTTATAAATCATACTTTGAACAGGAAACAAAGATTTTAATTGGTTAGACTCATTGTTATTATACTAATCACTTGTGATGCCTGACAAAAATTGTTTTAAAGCACTCCGAATATTCTTGCTGAAAATTATCATTGAACGTAATGTTTACTTGTGTATTCTGATTAAGACTATGTCCATATGAAATGAGCATTTCTAAGTATGTTTGGCCTCACATTGTTCTCATGCCTCATCCATAGAGTGAAATATGAGTGGGAGGTATTTCAGAAAAAAAATGTGCTATATAGTCATTGTCTTACTCCATATCCCAAGAATTAGGGCAAAGACAATATTAAGATATTTCAAATAGTATTTAAAGGGCTTCAAGTTGGAGCATAGCTCAGTTTGTTGAGTGTCCAACTCTTGATCTCAGCTGGAGTCTTGATCCCAGCATTGTGATTTCAAACCCCACGTTGGACTCCACACGGAGTCTCCTTAATGAATGAATGAATGGCTTCAAGTCCATCAGATCTTCCCAGGGCCATGTTCAGATATGTCAGTAAGTAATCTTATAGGTGTCCATGGTTTAAATAAGCAAAAAACAATAAGAAATTGAAAAAAGATGTCATTTACATTTGCAACAAAAATAACAAATCCTTGAGATAAATTTGATAGGAGATGTGTAAAACCTGTACACTGAAAACTGCAACACCTTTCCAAAGAAATGTTGAGATGGCTGTCTTCATGAGAATCAGTATTGTCCTACCAGAGTGGTCTACATATCCAGGGCATTCACAGCCCAAATCCCAGCAGGGTGTTTTGTAGAAATTGACAAACTAATTTTAAAGTTCAGGTGGAAATTGGAAGGACCTCAAATAACCAAAAGAACTTTAAAAAGAACACATTTGGAGGAGCAACCCTACCAGCCTTCAAAATTATTTTAAAGCCTCAGTAACTAAGGCAGTATGGTACTGATGTCAAGATAGACAGATCTATGGAACAGAATGACTGGTAGCAAAATTGACCACGCACATATTGCTATCCTAGCAGGCACTGCCATAGTAAAATATCACAGAGTGGATGGCTGCAGTAGCAGAAATTTATTTTCTCAGTTCTGGAGGCTGGGCATTGGAGATCTGGGTGCCAACATGGTTAGGTTCTGGGGAGGACTTTTCTCCTGGCTTGCAGATGGCTGCCATCTTGCTCTTTGCTCACGTGGCATTTCCTTGGTTTGGGTCCTGTGGAAAGAGAGTGCAGGCTCTCTGGTGGCTCTTCTTATAAGGAAAAAAATCCCATCATAAAGCCTCACCTTTGTGACATCATCTAAACCTAAGTATCTCCCAAAAGGTTCCATCTTCAAATACTATAATATTGGGGATTAGAGCTTCAACATACGGGTTGAGGTAGAAGTACACAACTGGGTCCATAGCATTGGACAGTTGGTTTGCAACAGCAGTTCAAAGGAAATTCAGCTAAGAAAAGTCAGCATTTTTTTTTTACAAATGGTGTTGAAATGATTATCCATTAAGTTAAAAAAAATTTCCCTATACCTTACACCATATACAGAAAATCAGTTAAAATGTATCTTAACCAAAACTATGAAGCCTTTAAGAAAAAAAATATATAGTAGATAAATTTGTGAACTTTGGTTAGGCAGTTTTGTTTCATATGTCATACCAAAACATCCACAAAAAATGTTTAATTAGGTTTTAAGGTTTTAAGATGAAGGATTTCTGTTCTAGAAAAATAGGAGTAAGAACTAAGAAAATATTTTCACTCCACAGACCAAGAGAAAATATTTGCAAACTATAATCTGAAAGAGAACTTGATTCCACAATGTGTAGAGAACTCTCAAATCTCATAGTAAGAAAACAAAAATCCCAGTTTTTAAATGGCAAGTGATTTGAACAGACATCTCCACAACAAAGAGAAAATGATCTTAAATAAGCACGTAAAAATTTGCTCATCCTGATATGTCATAGGGAAATGCAAATTAAAACCACAATGAAACACTACTCTACACATCTTAGACTGCCCAGCCTCTAGAAGATGGACCATACCAAGCATTGAAGAATATGTGGAATGAGTGGAATTTCCATGAACTGCTGGTGGGAATGTAAATGGTATGACCACTGTAGGAAATTGGTCATTTCTTTAAAAAGGTAAATGTATTACCTACCATGTAATCAACCATTCCATTCCTTAGATATTTACATGAAAGGTTATGGAACGACCCAGACTTTTTACATGAATATGTATAACTGCTTTCTGGTAATAGCCCTAAGCCTGAAACACCCATGTGTGTCAGCATTTGAATGGATAAACAAATCATGGGATAGCCATACAATGAAGTACTTTTCAGCAATAAACAGAATGTTTTGATTTACTCAACAATACAGGGGAGTCTTCAAATAATTATAATAAGTAAAGTAAGCCAGATAGAAAAAGGAGGGCATACTATATTGTTCCACTTATATAAAATCTAGAAAACACCAGCTCATCTCTGGTGACAGAAAACAGAGTAGGGCCACTTAGGGAGGGGGCTGACAGGAGGCAGAGATGATAAAGGGCTTCTAGGAACCTTTAGGGATGATGTCTATGCTTGTGGTCTTGAGTGCCGTGATGGAATCATGAGTGTAAATGTCAAAAGCATTTAACTATTCACTTGAAACGTGTGCAGTCTATTTGATGTCAGTCATATCTCAGTAAAACTCTTAGGACGTTTTCAAACTTACTCAACAATCTATAAGGTATCCTTGATACAGTCTAGTGTCAGCAAGACAACCACCAGCTCTCTGGTGGCCCGTTTCCTGCCCTTCTATGCTCAAAAGGCTCAGGGCTCTGTGGGCTCTCATTTTCAGAGCACCTGTTCAGGACCGTCAAGTTCTGCAGCATGGTTTACTGCTGTCACCAACACCAGGCTGCATTAGAGTAATGGATTTAGAGGGCCGTGGTTGCAACAAACCCATGGATGGTAGTAGTGATGATCCACAAGGTCGTGGAGTCCTGAGCAAGTCAAGTGATTGGTTACCCGAACCATGCAGACAGGAATAAGCCAAGAGGATCTTGGCTTCGGGAACTGATTTTCAGGTGTATGTCTACTTGGGTTAGATGCTGTGATTATCCTCCTGAAAGGCAGAGAATGGACAAAATTTACTCCTGAAGTGGCAGAATTTTATGGAAGGTGTTTCTTGTATTGGCTAAAGTCACCTGGACCAGTGGGGATGTCAGATCCTTTACGTACAAGGAAATGTAAAATAAACTATTAACTTAAACTTTTAAGCCAGCACACCTATATATTGCTATAATCTATTATGCTACAAGATTTTACATTTAGATCACATGCATTTTAATACCCCCCTCTTAAATTGGAATGTCTATTTACTCTGAGCAAGAGAATATTGTTGACTGCTCAACACGGAAGTATTAAAGGTAAACCAGGCAGATTCCCTGCCCTCTGAAGCTTTGCCTTCAGTACATTTCCGTGCCTTATTTTATTAATCCTGTCAACAGTTATTATATCCCCATTCCACATGTGAGAAAACTGAGGCTCAGTGAAGTGATTTGTACAAGGTCAAGCCGCGAGTAAGCAGAGCCACTGGGATCCCAGCCCAGGTCCCTGTGGCCTCTCTGTCCTGCACACCCACCTCCCTGCCCCCATACTGTGGTATCTGCTGCAGTGATCAGACCTGGCAGGGGGGGACAGCATGGGGTACATTTCATGGCTGTCCCCTTTCCGGCTCAAATCAGGTGTCCCAGAACATGGGAGAAAAGCATAGAGCTGCCCTTTGTCCCCCACCTGTTTTCTCTTTGTTCTTATTTTCTTGAGATTGGATGCACTTATCCTCTGCCAGTCTCCTGTGATGTAGACGACAGAGGCTCACTTGTCATAAAAACACTTGTGATTTCCTCATAGCCTCAGCCCATGTTTTCCATTGATAATTGAGCATGATTGTAAAGATAATGAATTTATCCATCGCACCCCCTTCTACTTTCCTTCAGTTCTCCCTTTTCTAGAATTATCCCACAGCTCGGGCCTGTGGGTATTGAGAGCCTATCTTGAGAGGTGTAATGGCTGTCCCTCTGTTTTCTAGAATATTCCTGAGTGTCTGAGGTTAGTGGTGCCCTTGGTATCCATGGCTGACAGTTGCCTACTACCCAGATGGCTGACTGCTTCTCTCACTGTCTACTCAACATCTTTGCTGCAAACCTGTTCCCCATATGGGGAAACATGTTGGTTTTAAAAGGAACATTTTCCATAGACATTCCATAAGAAGAATACAGGTTTTCTACCACCCCCATCCATATGCACTATTTCCCATGGAAACATGGGCTTGATGTCTTGGGAAAGTAGAATATGTATATTTTTCTTTTCTTTTCTTTTTTTTATTATTTTAGGGCTTTTTAATTTGTGTTACTGAACAAAAATAGTCAAGAATTGTGAAACATGTACCTGAAGTTAGCTTTTAAATTTATGCATTTTAAAATTATGGATTCTTAAAGGAATCATAAATTATTTTAAAAATATATATGGCAGAAAAAAAGAAATGGTATGCTTCTGGATACCCTGAAAAAGTGAGGGTTTGAGATCATGGAAAATAATGGCTTTTAGAATCTTTGTTGCTGTCAACCTTGATAGTTCATATCTGTCGTCCCTTTGTACACCCACATGCATACACTTCTGTAAGGCAGTCCTGGCTCTCCACATTGCTATGTTGCCTTGGTGAGCACTGATGATCTTCAGCCAGCTGTCACACACCTGGGACTACCATAGATCCTATCTTCACTAATTCCCATTTTTTTTCCTTTTTTTTTTTTTTTTAGGATTATTATTTTTTTTTTTACTTTATTTAAGCTTTATTTAAACATATACTAATTCCCATTTTTAACAGGTAGTTTTATTCAAAAGAAGACTGGATAAATTATTTTATCACCAGCCACAACAAATTTCATTAATTTTCCATTTGCCAAAGCAGAGTGAGTCATTAAGAGTTGGAATATAAATCTTAAAATTTCTCCTTCCAGCCATATCTAAATATCCTAGAAAGAGTTGCTTGGCCAAATGCTTTTATTAAAATGGACAGTGTGCTATGTGTTTGTGGAAAATGGGAAATAATTTTAAGTGATTGATGAGATAGTTCATATTTATAGTTTTATTATTCCTTTCAAGGTTCAGAGAATGAATCATGGATCTCTGGGTCTCCCCTAAGGATAGAGTTGAATATATTTCTGGGCGAATACTGTGGGAGAGCAGTCTTGACTAGAATTTTTATTTCTTTCTCAAATGCATTATTTTTCCTTCAAACAGGTTCCTCTGTTAAGAATACCTTTATTTCCTTAGTCATCCAGAATTGAAAGTTAAGTAAGGGCAGCTCCTTTACTCCCTCCTTCTCTGTCCTAGTTCTCCTTCTACGCATTCAGACACCATGTTTTTTGGACTCCTCTTCTGTGGTGTTGCTCCCATTCATTCCTTTCTGTTATTGCTTCTCTTACTGTAATCCAGACCTTTTCTTTACCTGTAACTTACGATTTTGGATTTGTCTTCTCATGCATCTTCTCAGGCACATCAGAACCTTGCTCTGATACCATTTCTAGGAGCTTAGCTGGTCCCATTCTATCCATCTTCTCTTATGCCCTTTCCAAAGGTAAAAGAGCCTTTGGGATCAGCTGGACCTGTGCCTCCCTTTCTATGTCCTTCAGGATCCGGAGACTCCTCACTTCCTTATCCTTCCATGACCTGGGAGGGCTCTTTCCTGAGTCTTTCCTAGTAAAAGTAAGTCATTCCAGTTGTGTGCACTGAGTGGCAAGAGTGGCAGTTTTCCTGGGGTGGAAGAAGGAAGTGGACATTATTTGGATGTGTGGGTCTTCCGTGGTTTGGTAGAAAGCAGGAGTGGGCTAGAGGGGGGAGGCTGGGGCTACTTGTGGCCAGGGTCCCATTCCAGGGGTGGGCTTGGGAATCTGAAGAACAGGAAAAATATCTTTGAATGTAGCCTTCTAGATAATTATGGAGGGATTTGCAAAGGTAGGAGACTTGATTTGTGGGGTGTCCCATTTACAGTCTTGCCTTAGGCCCTATAAATGCCAGGACAAGCTCTACACCAGTATATGCTCCCATACATGAGATGTCACGATGATGTTCCAGCTCTCTCCATTACCCACCAACTAAACGCACCCATTACTTTGAACTTCAGGACCTATGATATGACTTCAAGTTGATGTTTCTTTGTTTTTGACATATGTTATTCCACAATAAAGACCTATAGTCTCAAGAAGTCGGGACTACAATGTTGACCATTCCTGAGAGCTGCACCATGTGTGTTTGTTTTTTCTCCCTGCATATCTGAGCATAGCATTCCTTTTGCCTTTGTGCCATTTCATTCTGCATTCAGTATTTATTTATAAGGTCCTGCCCAACCTTCCTGATAGTTTAAAAGCCTTCTCCATAATGTCCTTTCCATGGTCACCCACCAGAAACTAATCCTTATCTGTCAGTGGCTAAACCATGTCTTGTCTTTGCATCCAACAAAATAAATGGGCCAGTATCCTTCCGAGATTTCCTAAGTACATATTGAATTATTTTGTTGGATTTTTCATGCAGAAAAAAATTAAGGACTTTATTTATTTATTTATTTATTTAGAAAACACACATGAGTGGGGAAAGAGGTAGAGGGAGAAGGAGAAAGAATGTCAAGCAGAGTCCCCTAGGAGCCCAATGCAGGGCTCGACCACATGACCCTGAGAACATGATCTGAGCCAAAATCAAAAGTCAGATGCTCAGCTGACTGAGTCACCCAGGCACCCCTCAATGCAGAAAATTTTTGAAGATAAATAGGTTTTACTTTTCCTCTCAAAATATGCCAATTTGAAAATCATGGAATGGAGGCAAGCAAATTAAGATTTAATTCATAAACTCGTTTGATAAGAGGCTTTGTTGTATTGAGAAATACAGAAGAAAAGTATACAGAATCTTAGGGATCCAAGTTAACTAGCAGCTGTTTTCTTCTGTTAATTGGGTGCTAGAGTAAATGCTACAGTGTGCCACCCACACTCCCTTGAAGACTGTGTCATCCACCAGATGCCCACAGGGTTGACTGCTGTGAGGTCCCAGCTTGGCCCCTCTCTAGGCATTACTTTCAGTGAAAGGAAGCTAAGGGTAGCTCAAAGGCTAGTGGTTATACTCCTTCCATGCACCCAAAACTTATCAATGCTGATCTTGGGCTTAATCCCCTAGCCTCCATAGAGCAACTCTGTAGGACCCTCCAGCTCCATTGCTTCTGGTAGGATCGCTGGGGCCTCTGTTGAGAGGGCTGTCAGAGCTCATCTTCTCCCTCTGTTCAGTCCTGCTCCTTCCCCAGCATGGGTGGTATATACCACCTGCACACCAATCAGTCTGAAGTATTGTCTCTCAGAAAACCAACCTATGACATGTGATGTTGACCTTGCCTGGAGTTAACCGAAGGATGTGTGTCAGACAGGAACACAGGAGGTAATGTGATATTTTTTTAAAAAAAAGGGATACTAGGCCCAGACATACATGGATTGAATTTCTGATCTCTCCATTATCTTGAGGGAGTTACTTAAGTCCTCTGGCTCTCAGTTTCATTATCAGCGAAATTATATAATTACTTATCATACATTTGAATGCTAAATGAATTATGTAAATGATCTCACACATTATCTGAGCACTTTTAAATGTTAGGTCCCGTTAAATGTTGGGCTCTGCACATCCGTCTCTGCTTCATACTAACTCCATAAAAAGTCAGATTTTTAACCTCAGTAAGGTGGAGACTATATATGACTTACTCATTTGATGGATTCATTCATTCAGTATTTACAGATACCACCATACGTAGGCACAGTCTAGGCATTTGGGAAACAACGAGGGAGAAACAAAATCTCTGTTTTCATGGAGCCTGTATTCTAAGGTGGGGAGTGGGGACAAAGAGAATTTAGATGCTGAGGAAGGCTCTGGATAAAGTAGAACAGTATAATGGAAACAGGGAGGTAGAGTGGAAGTACATTTGCAGTTTGGACTAGGATGGTTACCACAGTTCTCAGCAAGAAAGATGTTTCAGGGATGCCTGGGTGGTTCAGTCAGTTAAAGCATCTGCCTTTGGCGGGGGTCATGATCCCAGGGTCCCATGATCAAGTCCCATGTTGGACTCCCTACTTGGTGGGGAGCCTGCTTCTCCCTCTGCCTGTTGTTCCTCCTGCTAGTGCTCTCTCTCTCTCTTTCTCTCTCTGACAAATAATAAATAAAATCTTCTGCAAAAGAGAGAGAGGTGTTTAAGCAAAATTATTCTTTGCAGTCATTGCCTTCAACAAATGCATTGAGGGTGGGGATGGATTTCAATAACTGATTCTTCTAATAGTTTTATTGAGCAAATATTAATATAACTACTTTAACAATGTATTTACTTATCATTGTGGAAAAATTATATTTGTCTTAAAAAAAACACAGAACCACAAAATCCAAAAAACTTAGAACAGGTGCACATCATAACATTCCAGGAAATCCTTCTTTTGACTTACAGAATGTCAGCTAATAATCTTTCATATTTGAATTTTAACAGCTTTGACTTAAAAATTATTAGGAAATTATTCATGTAAAATTACCATTTTGAGTTATTTTACAGAAGTGGTTCTCTGATAGACTTGAGGATAAGATTTATGAGAAGCAAGTATAAAACAAAATCTCTTTTTTCGGTAGCTGCACATACCTACACAGAGCGTTTTGCCTAAAGAGTTTTAAGATGAATGTGAAATTGCCTAGGAAATTAGATGCAGATTTATTTTAAGTTAAACCTGAGTGAAAAGAATATGTTCCAGTCTGGCAATATTAGTAAATATTGCTGCAAGTATAGAGAAACAAAGCATGTCTACGGGGGGCTGGAAGATTGGTGGACACTAAAAAGAACTTTTGTTACTTATTCTCTTCTAGCTGAGCTGAATTTTAAATAACCACTTTACATTTCAAATCCATGTTTACATAAATAAATAATAATGAAATCCCGGTTGTTGATACTGATAGAGTACAAAGAACCTTCCTGAAAAAAATATAGGCAGAACCTTGTTTGGGGGAATTTCTATAAGGGCTATGGCTGATTTTTAATATTAGCTCATAAAATAAACCAACATTATGAGGAACTCATTATAAAATGATTAGTAGTACATTTAAATTGCTGGATAGGCTCTGGTTTTTTAAAAGGAGCAGTAAAGTTTTCTTACTGCTGTAATATTTGATAAGATGCATTTCAATTACACAATACAATGAAACTAATATCTGCCCAACTAGATGCTTTCAAAACAAATGAAATGAAAGATTCTGCAGCCCCAAATTTTATTACCTTCATTCACTCACTTACAATAATAAGACCCAATTTTAGTCAAAGAATGAACTTTGAGATATTTACTGCCTTCAGAGGTACTGCAGTGGATTTCCAAAATTGTATCTTGAAATAATTTCAAATTTACATAGAAATTACAAGATTAACACAGAAAAGCTCTGTGTATTTTTATCCAAATTCGCCAGTGTCTTCATTTGTTTTACTTCAGTTCACATTTGTTTTACCCTTTTTAATATATTGATAGAATTTTGTGTATGCTTGTTTATATATATATATATATATGTTCCTAAACTACTTGAGAGTAAGGTGAATATATCATTTCCTTTACTGTTCATGCCTCCATGTGTATTTCTCAAGAATAAGGATATATTCTTAGGTCATCACTGTAAGTTATCAAAATTCAAGAAATTTAACACGAGAATATTTTATCTAGCTCTTCCTGTTTTGCAAGTTGTCCGAATAATGTTCTTTGCAGAGCTTTTCCCTCCAGTTCAGGGTCTGATCCTGGAACATGTGTTGTATTTTGAAGGCACATCTCCTTCTTCTCCTTTACTTAGCTCTGGGTTATCTATCATGATGCTGACATTTGTTGCAGTCTTCAGACCAATTACTGTAGAGTGTCCCTCGATTTGGGTTCAGCTGATTCTCCCTCATGACCAGATTCAAGTTCTGCATCCCTGCCCGAAATATTCTGTAAGCATTGCCACACCTCCTTTCCTTACCTAAGCCTCCCTTTTGTTCATTTTAAAATGAGAGGAATAGCGCCTGCCTAGCAAGTTGTGAGCATTTAATGAGGTAGTTGACGTAAAGCACTTTGTACAACATCTAACACAGGAAATCCCCAGGAATAGTGATGGTCCTTGCATCGTCCGTCGCGTATCCACCAAAAGAGGAATTTTATTCACCTTCTTTTCCCTTTCATTTTGTTGAGATATAATTGACCTACAGCTCTGTGTAAGCTTACGGTGTACAGCATAGTGACTTGTGGGGACTGGGGGATGATTGCCAGTGTCCACTCACTTAACAAGATGGACTAACCCAATGTTGCTAGGGTCTTCGTGATTGGTCTCTGGTTGAAGACATCTCAGCTGCTAGGGTTTAATCCCAGAAACTTGAGCCTGTTCATTAACTTAAACCAAAATATTTCTTAACCCATGCCAGAAAGATTTGCTCAGTTACAGTTGAAGAGAGAGTCTGTTGGGATTGTATCTGGGTCCTAAAACAAACCAAACGAGAAGTGGAAGTAGGTGATCTAAAGTACTTTGTTGAGAAATAAGCTTCATTGAAAATCATGGAAAATTAGTTTCACAAATGTGCTGTCTCTTTTCTTGTGTGTGTGGCAAATAACTCACATTTTTCTGACTAGGAAAAAAACTCATGACCATTATTTTTATAAATCAAACAGGAAAGGTCATTTTGCACTTTGGTATGTAGTGTCAGGCAGCCCATCTATTTTTTTTCTAGGTTATTTGTAACTTTATTTTTCACATTTGAATCTTACACTTCCTCCAGCATGCATTATGCAGTAAGGATTTAACCTTAAGAGGCTTGTTTTTGTTTGTTTGTTTTTTTCTAAATGGTTAACAAGTTGTCAAAAATATAGTGTGTTGAACAAAGTATCTTTTCTTTGATAAAGTAATATGCCTTTTATCCTATACTAAGTTGCTGCATATTTTCAAGCCAGTTTATGAACTTCCAATTAATTTTCATTTACTCCATTACTGAACACTATTTAAAATCATGAGAAAATGCTTTCTATAATATAAAGTAAAAAAAGTCTGTGTAGAAATAGATATTCAAAATGATCCATCCAGGGACATGCCCCTACCAGTGATGGAGGCTACCTCTGGAGGCAAAAAAATATGAGTAAGGGAAGAGTTTTACCTCTGATACATTTCCGTATCTTCATATTGTTCTACAGTGAACACATATTCCATATTTAATCAGAAAAATGATATTTATAAAGATTAAGATCTTTGTCTTTTCAAACCTTATTAAATGAGGAGAGAAATGAAATTATGTGGATGATCTGACCACTTAAGTAGAATCAGAACACTGTGTTCTAAGTTAAGCTGAGTTGCAGGCAGAAGAACAGTTGGGCATGGTGCCCACAGATGGGGAAAACTGCCTTTCCTAATTCACTGTTCTCTGGATTAACAGATTCTGGTTTTCTGGAGTTATATCATGTTGTCTAGTCTCAGCAGCAGGCTGATGTACCAAATTCTCCTCTGAGTTATTAGATGAGTTAATAAAACTTGGTCATCGATTTGGGGCAACCCTAGACCTTTTTTTTTTTTTTTTTTGGTTCTGCTTCCAGATGTTTATTGCATGCTACATAAATATAATCATGGATTAAGTGGTGACAGAAAGATCTTTAAAAGTATACATAATGAGAAGCAGGACTGTCACTGTCTGGGAAGTAAGTTACTAATGCCATGGATGAATGAATGAATGAATGAATGAATACATACATGCATGCATAAGGAGAAAGGAACTTATTTCTTACAGAATAATGCTACCTAATGTAAGAAAGGTAGGGGAAGTATTAAACCATCATTAGGGCCATCACAATAAATCACTACAGGTTAGATCCACTAAAGATGGTTAAAATCACCAGGGCAGATTTAATAATGAAACAATATTTTGCATAGCCTCAAATAAACTTCTGAAGTATTTACTAATTACTGTGGTTGCGTTAGAGTATGTTTATATAAACTTCCTGGCAAGCAGTGTTATCTGAATGTCAGAGGTAACTATTAGCTGTAATGCCCTTTTTGGTACAGATGTGTGGTTCTAGTAAGGCAGGTTTCTAGGGTCAAGGTTTATTTGGTGATGTTGGAACATGAGAAATAAGTCCTAAGTTGTTGATAATCAGGCCAGTTTATCTCCCGCTTCCAGTAAGATCTTTTAAAATAAACGTCCATCTGTGAAAATGACCAGTCTGGAAGAAACTTCTCCCTGTTTGGTTATGCCATCCTTGGGGAACCACCTGTGTTTGTGGTTGCCGCTGGATGGCGAATCACCATAAGTTTCAGGACTGAGAACAATGTCTATTGTTTCCGGTTCCATGGCTGAGAATCCCCAGGGAGCTCAGCTGTGTTCTGCGCTCAGTGTCTCCTGGGCTCCACCAAGCCATCGATGCTGTTGGTTCTGATCCGTAGAGTCTCTGGGGAATGATTTGCTTCTTGATCTTTGAGATTGTTGGTGGAATTCATTTCCCTGAAGCTGTAAACCAGAAGTCTCTGTTTCCTCATCAGACTCAGTCTGCAAGCCAGCCAAGGAGGTGCCCGTTTCATCTTAGAATCTCTCTCTCTCTCTCTCCTGCTTCTGATGCCCATTGTAGAAAACTTCTGGCTTCTTACAGGGGTCATGTGATTAAAGCAGGGCACACTCCCTATTTTAAGATCAACTCTACCCTATTGCAGCATGTTCGCAGGATGGCTATTTCATCATATCCTTAGGTTCAAGGGGGATTCAGGGAAGGTTATCTCTGGGGAACCACATTAAAAATTCTGCCTGCCACAATGACAACTTGTTAATCTTTAGAGCTGTGTCTCTTACTACTCAGTTTTGTAGGCAAACCATGTGGGTGGAGATAAAATTGCGCTCCCTAAACCATCTGATCCTTGAGGCACAGTTAACAGTCTGACCCGTCACGCTGATTTGCAGCAGAGGGGCAAACAGTTTCAGGGTGTGTCAGATCTGTTTTCACTTTGTTGAGATCTCAGCATACCGAATCAGAGTTTTTCTAAACAAGATGATTAGGGTGGTTTCACTGTAAAGTCAGATACGCGTTTCAGTGCTGATGCATGATTTAAAAGAAGAAAGAAACTTTAATGCCCATTCATGGGATTTTGATATTTGATATTTTGATATTTGATCAGAAATTTTTGTCCAGGGGCACCTGGGTGGCTCGGTGTGTGAAGCATCTGCATTCGGCTCAGGTCATGATCTCGGGGTCCTAGGATCGAGTCCCATATCAGGCTTTCTACTCAACAGGGAGTCTGCTTCTCCCTCTCCAACCGCCCCCCCCACCCCTGGCTGTGGTCTCTGACAAATAAATAAAATTTTTTTGGAAATAATTAAAAAAAAAAAAAAAGACTTTTTTGTCCAGGTAAGGGAACAAGCTGGGGAGGATGGGACTGTTCTGATGTGGCTCTGTAGCTGTTTGGAGCCATATGCCTTTAGAGTTACTGGGATTCGCCCTTCTGGTGGCAGGAGCCTGTATAGGCCACCAGCCCCTAGGGCTTCACCTGAGGCTCCTGTATTAAAACTCAATTTATCTTCTGCATTGTTCTTCAGGCCCAACTGGCAGGCTGGTTAACCTTTTATTGGGCCTCAGTTTTATCTCAGGCTGTGACAAAGAACGCACAGTGTGGGTAAGCTCATCCCACGTGACCTCCTCAGGTCTGGTCCAGTCTGTTTGCGTGGAATCACATTCGCAGGCATACAGCTGAATTTCACAGAAATAGGTAAGCTTTCCTTTGCTTGAATTTGGCGGATCGATTTGGTGAGCAGTGACATTTGAAGGATAGTGGACTAAAAAGAAAACTCTTTGTGTAGTAGGCCAAAGAAAACACAGATTGCAAATCACAGATCTGACTGAAAGCTGGACTATTTTCTCTGTGGTATGGAAGCTTTTGACATCCTTATGTTATTCTTCCACATGTGATTGCATTCTCGGGGAGCAAGCTGGCCCTCAGGCTCACAGGCCTGTGGTGTTGAGAATTCCCTCAGACAAGCACTTTGATTGATACTCAAGCCATGTTGTGTTCTCTCAAAGGCAATAAAAGGCTTAGAAAATGTAAGCGTCTTCACATAAAGTACCACAAATAAAATTCACATGTGAATTACTGAATGCTCTCAATTTTACTGGCTCGCAATATGAGGTTTAAATACAGGTTTCCTTTTTTTTATTTTAACCCTTGGATTGTTAGAAACCCCA
Organism: Taxidea taxus jeffersonii; assembly: GCA_003697995.1. NCBI lineage: Eukaryota > Metazoa > Chordata > Mammalia > Carnivora > Mustelidae > Taxidea > Taxidea taxus. The sequence goes on along the minus strand of ML109997.1, from coordinate 25,524 downwards.
AATAAAATGGAATGTGGAGCCAGATTTTAAGTAACACAAATAGAAAATCCAGTTTCCATGGTAAGTGCGGTCTTCCCAGTCGACTTACCTGCGAAATCCTGTACTTAGGAGGTAAAGAGCCTTAGATAGACCCATTGAGGAGTCCAAAAGTGTGGGTCCTCGAGTCTTGGTTTAAATCTCAATTCCTAGTGATGTGAGTATGAAAAACTAAACTTGTTTTCTTTTCTATAAAGTGGGATATCAACTGTAATGCCTCTTTGCAGTATGAGTGTTCGGGAACAATTTGAATCTAGAGCATCATTGCAGTTTCTTGGCACCGATTCAGCTTTTATTATTAGAAAAGCAACACGTACTATATTAGATCATTAATAAATGAAGCTCCTATCAGAGACTTTTTTTGTAGGGTAAAAGTTTAAGTCCATCTTTAAGCCATTCTAATAGAAATGAAGATGTCTCTGACATTTCTTCTTGAGAGAGTGCTTCTGACTAACTCCATTGTTCTTTCCTCGTGGCTTTTATTTTTTCACTTGCCAGAGAAAATAATGTAAAAGTGAAACAAGTCTGATCTGTCTCTGGCTACTTAAGGAGCTTAGGTGTTCTGGCATTAATATTTTATGTGAAAGCAGATTATTTTGAAAATGCACGACAAGAAGAAAGAAAAAGCACGGTGAAGGCAGATCCCAGAAACGAAATACAATGCTAGGAGCTCTACAGGAAAAGGAATTTATGTTTTTACCTTTGAAATGACCTCTAATCAGAGCTGCTGTAAATTGATGACTGGGGTAACTGATTCAAAACAAAACCTGTGAATGCCTGACTCATTCAGGTAGTTCTAACAAGTGACATTTTCTTTGTTCTGAAATATGTAAATAATTACCTCTGCTTATTACTTTCATTTGTTAGTGTATGTGTTGGCCCTGTTTAGATCATGACAAAAATAGGGCATTTTGGAGGCGCCTTAAGAAACCCAACCATTAGATACCATTTGGGAAGATTTTCTAATGCATTGGAACTTGATCTTTTATACTTTTAACTCTGGAAACGATGGACTCTCATCCAAGGAAAACTCCCCCACAAAGAAAATTGTGCATGTGAGCCGGGGACACATAGCTGCTACAGGAAGGCCCATGAAACCTGGTTTACGAACCCCCAACATCCCAGAAATCAGCCTGCTGCAATTTTCCCACCAAATGGAAGAGATGTTGCTTAACAGCTTAACAAACCCCCTGTGATGGGTATTGAAAAAGTATAAAGAAAACAGAAAAAAGATCCTTGGAGGTCTGTTTCTTTAATATAGCATAGATTCATAGAAGAAGTGTCCTGACGTTATTACAAACTCTTGTAGTTCGATCATGATTGGCAAAATGGTGTTTTAAATGCAGTGAAAGTTCTGAAGGTGTCCCTAGACCTCTACAAAACCAAGTTCCTGCCACCATTCCTCCCATTTCCTTTTAGTGGTTTAGACACCTTTTTCCATCTGCATTTGTCCATAATACCTCTGGTATATTTTCTTTCATCGGGTGTTGTGCTATTTTTTTCCTTTGGTATTTTTTTTCTCATTAAAACGTAGTCACTATACATTGATTCATACTCATTATACCTAGTTCTGTCTGTCTGTCTCTCTTTCTCATGGACACACACAGAGCTCTCAGTTTATACCCCATTTAATTTGTGTTGTTTATATCACCAGCGGTTGGATATCTGAGTACGAAAATCAATGTGAGCCCGAACCTGTTTGCTGTACTTGAATTAAAACGTGTTCCTTGTTTCTGTGTCTTGGTTTCATGTCATGGTCTCTTTTCCCATCGCCTGGGACTGCTGACTTTTAGCCCCTGGATTCTCCAGCATTCACTCACCTCCAGTCTTTGAAGTGACCTGGCAGGCCCTACTCTCCCTGCACCCCTGGCCCCAGCTTCCTGTGCTCCCCTCTGTGACTCTGCTCCCCTCTGTCACCCTGCTTGCCTCCTTTCCCATCTCGTGGACACTGGAGTCTCCCTGGCTTTTGCTGTCAGATATCTCCTCTGCCTGCAGTGTCCATTTCCCAGACAGCAGCTTAGCTGAATTCCTCATCGTCTCCAGCCTCCCAATGAGACCCAGCAGGACACCCCCTTCTCCCACACACCCGGTCCCCTCATTCCTGGCCCCTTTATGGAATATGAGCAACAGGAGAGAGGAAGGCAGAGGAAGATATCCATCTCCTTTGTTCATCGACAGATCGTAGATTTCTGTAACAGAACCTAACAATAGCCACCTACTAACCTGCTTTAAAAGCAGTATGGGAACACCTACCACGAATTTATTTAGCATCGAGGCAGTTACGAATGAAGAAATGAAATACACAGTAGCCCTGGGATCCTAAGGAGTTCGCAGCCCTGAGGGGAAGACGAGCAAATGGATGACATCTCTTGGTGGAACATCATGTACGGGTCTGTTGAAGATACCCTGTTGCACAGAACCCCTGCAGGTCCCTTGCATGGCTCACAGCATACCTGTGATCAGGTTTACGATTGACGTAAAGAACAGCCTTACTAGTGACAGCTTAGCTGCTAAGCGTGGGTGCTGTGAGTGGGTCGAGGAGGCAAGGAGGGATTGTGGGAGCAGGTGGCCTTTGGACGTGAGTCTCCAGTGAGGTAGATGTTGGCGGGGGAAGAACCTTCCAGACAAAGGGAGCAGCGTCTGTGCTGGGAGGCTGGGAGATCTTGGCATGCGTCCCCATGTTAGTGCCTTACTTCTTGGCTCTTATCACCGCTGATACCTCTGTGCTGTTTGGTGCTACCTCCGTCTGCTGTGAGAACTCTCCTTTAACCGGGGACCCAGACTGTGGCCTGTACTTTTCCAACCCCACTGGTATTGAAAAGCATCATCGCCAAGTTTAATAAAAGTCAGGGCATTTTTCTCATACACGCATCTGGCCTCTCTTTAAAGACCTGACGAACCAGGCACTGCTGGCCTACAGCTTCCCATGGCCCCAGCAGCTGGAGGGGACACGCTCGCTCCCTTACTGGAACTCCCATCCTGTCAGCCCCCACAGGCCGCTGAGTTTGTAAAACTATGAGGCCATTTTCACTTCCACCCAGGGTCTCCTGTGCTGTGCATCGCCCCCTTTCTTGGGCCCCCTTCCAGATTCTCCCCATGAAAACACAATGAAGACAGCAGGATCTCTGCTTCCCTACCAGCTCTTGCCTTCGAGTAGGACTGCAAGTAGCAAATTCATTCCCTGGACTTTGTGTTCTCTGGATCCCAGCCTCAATAGGGATGACATGTGTATACACATCATGTAATGTAATATACATCGACTTTTAATTTTTAGTTAAAAGTAAGATTTTTAAAAAATATATTTTATTTGAGAGAGAGAGGGCGCAAGCACAAGCAGGGGGAGCAGCAGGCAGAGGGAAAAGCAAACTCCCCACTGAGCAGGGAGCCTGATGTGGGGCTCAAGCCCAGGACTCTGAGATCATGACCTGAGCTGAATGAAGGCAGACACATAACAGACTGAGCCCCCCAAGAGTCCCCAAAATAAGATTTATAGTGGAATTCAAGCAAACTCCTTCAGGCTGTTTTACAACCGGAATGGCAACTGGAACCTTTGTTCCATGTCTCACTGCTGGGTCGTCTCACAAGTTTGTGTTAGGATTATTAGCTCCCCAGGCTGGGTCCAGGGTTAAGGGTTAAATATGCATTATCTCAGTTAATTCTTAAAACTCTGGGGCAGCTTTATTATTCTCATTATGTAGGTTATGAGGCTGAGGATCAGATAGTATAAATTACAGTAATCAATATGTTTAAATAAAAAAGTTTAAATAAAAAAAAATAAAGCTCTACCTATAGGAAGATAAAGAATTGAAGTTTACGCCTGGTTTGTAGGATAGAGTTCCAAGTATTCCTTCTGCTCCAGGCAGAGAAGAGGCCCAAGTCTTTAGAAATGTTCATGCCTACATAGCTACTACTTAATAGCCCATTTTTGGCTCTTAACACAGGCCTGATATACAGTGTTTGATTGGTTTGTTTTGGGACAAAAGAGAAGAAGAATGATTTCTAACAAGTGTCTATTATCTGCCATTTTACCTTCCATAGGGCAGTGGTTGAATATTTGATCAGGAGGTGTTGAGAAGAGATGAGTGTTCTTTTGCATTTCTATAGTAACTTAATATTTACTAAATGGAATGGTTGTGTTAGTATTTGTTTTAAATGTTTAATGACTTCGTGGCAGGCTTTATTGATAAGACAACCAAAATTTAATCAAGCTAATGCTATGATATTTTATCAGTTTGGTATTTGTGTTTTTTTGTTGTTTTGTTTTGTTTTGTTATGTTTGCCACTTTGATCTTAGACTTTACTTCTGGAATTTAATTAGATTAAATTCAGCTCATTAACATCTTCTGCAAACTAATTGATTCTCCAATAAGAGGGTTTTGTTTTCTTGTCAAATCTTTGGTGTCTTAACAGAACTATGTATTATTGCTTTCTAAAGCTAATTATTTCATGAATGGAGTGGTGGTTTTCACATGTCTAGTATATGAGTACAGATTGCTAATAGCTTTTTTGAAATTAAAATGTAGTTCAAAGATGTTAAAATCATCGCCATTAATTTTGAGGGTACTTAGTCCTTGTATAGCATAATTCTTAGCTCCTTGAGGGAAAAAAAAAAAAAAAAGATCTTAAACCTAAAAACTTTCTTTAAAAAGTAAGCAATTCTTGTTTTATTTGCATAAACATCAATAACATTGCTATATAGAATAGTTCTACAGCATGTCAAAATGGATGGAAATTTTAGTCTAGGAAGGAAAAAAAAAAAAAATCAGTCCAGACAAAAATGACTTGCAATTGCAGAATTGGAAGAAAAAGCTGCAGGGGTTAATTCAGCATATACTGAAAATGTGTAGTAACAAAAGGAATCACCATTTCTGCTTTAAGAAGATATCCCAAATGTATTTAATTATGATAATTTATATTTCACAAAACAATGCCTTTTGAGAGCCCTGTCTCCCTTCCAAAGTCAGTTTCCACAGTTCTTCTAATTGTATTAATTTTTCACCAGTCCTGGGTGACCAGTCCTATTATTACTTCCTGTAAAAATGTCCTGAGCTGCTGGAGTCCCTCAAAGGTACAGTGAGCATCCAGCTACTTTTTTAGAGACACATGAGTAACTTTTAGTGATTATTTGAATAGGATCTTTTACACTACATTTTATATCAACATTTATTAAGCACCTTGGAGGTCCACATACTGCATATGCTTTGAGGAAACAGAGCGATGAATATTGGAGAAGGATGGTGTATAGACAGACATAAATCTGAAATAGACCAGGGACAGCTTTGGTGGGTTCATGTCTTAAGGATACAGAAGAGGGTACCTGATCTACATTGGTCCAGGTAACAGGAAGTTGGGAAGAAAAGATGATTTTCTTAAATTCCATGTTAGAATGAGTAGCACTCCACCTCTGAATTTGTGAAAAGTGGGCGGACGTGTTGGTTGGGCTGACCGAGATGTTCAAATGACCCGAGTACCTAAATAAGAAACCAGTCAAGGGGTCTACTTAGCTCGATCCATGGATGACTTGAAGACAAAAGCAATGATCAGACTGTAAAGACAGAACAAGGTCAGGGAAGTGATCCATTCCAACAGGGAGACAAAAAGGGAAGTTTAACCAAAAAATTATCTCCATTAACTTCATCTCCATCACTTCTTAAAAGGATTCTGTAAGAGACTACATTTAAGAAAGGAGTAAGATTATAAAATAAGTGAACTGTTGTAAGTGGCTTTCTTTGCTGATAATCATGGAAATCTGCCGTTGTACAGAATACTTCCAGAGAGAATCTGTTCATAAAATTGCAGGATAAATCTCATGGTTTCCTTCATTGGTTTTCACTTGTGGCTCCCAGTAGGAGTGGGAGCTTTGTCCTATCTGTAATATAGAAAGCAAGATGGTTGAAGATGTGTAAAACTTCACAACAGTCTCTTCCAAATTGTTTTGAGAGACATGGATTTATAATCAGTGACTCTGTTGTAGAACTGTGTGGTGATTAATTTAGAAAAGTCAAAGTCAAGGAAGAGATTTTCCACCTGTGAAATGCCTTGGGAAGACTGCCTGAACCCAGCATCACTCTCTGACTGCAGTCACAGGGTATTTTGATACTAGCCTATTATTGTGGATCTTTTGTGTCTTTTTTTTTTTCTTTAAAATGCATGGAATCCTAGAAGGAATGATGGTGGTGGTTGGAGGAGAGTAGGGTGGGGATATGTGTATGGAGAAAGAAGAAAGGGATCACAGAAGTTTTCTAGGATAATCTCTCTATACATTTTTACCCAATCAAAGTAAAGCAAAGATAGATGATTACCTTTAAGATGTTCACCTTTTGTAGTAGCTTCAATACCGGGAGGGGTAGAATCAGAAACCTGTGTGAAGCTGGACTTGTCACTTAGTCATGCGATCCTGGATTTGCTTTGTTCTCTGCACCTCCTTTCCCTTGATTGGAATGATAAAGGAATGGCCACTTTTCTCAGAGGGAAAGAATATGTTAGGAATAGGATAATGCTTGCAACACATTCAGCATGGTGTCGACATACAGTTGTTCTCCCTCTGGGACCTGTTGTCGACGACCTTGACCTACTCACTGAGAAAGGAGAGCCTTCAAGAAATTCCATAAACCCAAGCTGGCAGTATTCCAGAGGAGTTCCTTGCCCCCCGGGGGGTTATGGACTGCAAATGATGCAGAAAGGAGAGGGGCCCTGGGGCACTTGCAGCCTTCTCAAAGCACCAGGACTCCAATGCCAAGTGAAAGGCTGCACAGGGATCCCTTCTGGTGTGATGCCTAAGAAGGGCCCGTTCACGTTGTACTTTAGTGCTTGATTGTATTTTTAATGCTTCTGCTGCTGCGTCTGGGGAAGATTTGGCAGGAGCCCAGAGTCAGTGGAGGAGGAGTTTGGATGATTTTTCCAGGAGCGCTAAGGGGACACGTGGAGTTAGAAACACACCCACCTGGCAGTGCGGTGTTGAAGGCTGTGCACCTGTCACATGCCCAAATACGTCCAGGAGCTCAGTCTGCATATGGAAGCCCTGTTTATGTTTGTCTTCCTGCAAAATGAGCTGACTGTTTTTACCACACCAAAGAGTAAGATGCTGTGGCTTTACTCTTGATGCAAATCCAGCTAAAATGAGCCCAGCCTGAATGGCTCCCAATCTATGAGTTTCCAAAAACAAACAAACAAAACCAGCAACAAAAACAAACAAAAAAGAAAAAAACCAAAGCAGACAAAAAAGAAACAACAACAACAACAAGAAAGCCTGGTGACTGTGGGAGAAAGCTTCCTTTCATTCCTCTGAGACGAAATAGAAACATCTGTTGCCAAGAAGCGACTCACTTTCCACGAAGTGATGGCCAAAACAAGAGTGTTTTTCCCAGGATGGGTTGTTAAACCTGCTTTGCCGGCTTCGTCTCATGTGTGGTGATGGCATCTGTGGGTCACCTTCCTTCATGTTGATTTTTTTTTCCAACGTTTTATTTATAGCTGCGCTAGGACCAACTGGGATTTTACCAAAACAAGGGAAAGACAGACATGTCTTTCATAGCCTGAAGAAAATGACATTTTTAATGCCATTTTCATTTCTTTTTAGTTTTTGGTGTGTGTCATTCAGATGTTGTCATCAGACGCTGTCGGCAGAGACATTCAGTAACATTTCTTTGGCTGAGCCCATCTGATGGATGGAGGCAAACACCCTTCATATGTGGGCTGTGCATGTTGATGAATGTGTCTCCCTAGCTTAGTTCTACTTTTCAGAGTTCAGGTCAGCATCTATCTTGGCATTTCTGAAATAATTATGAAAAAAAAAAAGAGTATCAGTATACAAGCAAATTTTTCTGTTTCATTCCTGCCTGAATTTGATAATAGACCACCATTTTCACAGGCTATCAGATACTGCCCACAGTTCGGAGACAGGTGCCCAACTTATATGTCATTGGCACCATGTTTTCTGGCCTGAAACATACTAAGGAATGTAGATTTGACATAATTTCACTGTAACTATACTACATATTTTATGAATACTATTTCTTCCATTTACCAGAAATGAGCCTTTACTGAGGCAGGGCACGGAATGGTATTTCCTGACTGATATATCGCATGGCACCTGTCTTGAAATCCTCCTCAGGACCCAAAGATGGCCATAAACACAGAGGAAGAAGAAGTTCCAGGTTTCTCAGGAACAGAGCCCAGCACATTTATCGACAACTGTAATAGAGTAAGCACCATGGAATGAATTCTTACAGACCAAGCACTCCTCTAAATAAGTTATCCATTGACTCAGTCTTCAGAAAAACCTTACAAAGTCAATGGCTATTTCATCAATCCCACCGTCAAGGCTTGGGGATGCTGAAGTATCTTGGCCAAGGTCAGCTAGGCACTAGCTCCCAGAACCAGAATGACATGGCTGGTGATTGTATTAGCTTCCTATCGCTGCCCTAATGAGTTAGGACAACTTGAATTGCACAAAATGACACAAATTTATCATCTTTTAATTCTGGAGGCTAGAAGTCCTCCAGATAGGTCTTATTGAGTGGGGGGAGGGGGGGATATCAAGATTTTGACAGGGCTGAGTTCCTTTCCAGAGGTTCTAGGGGAGAATCTGCTTTCTTGCCTTGTACAGCTACACAGGGCTTCTGGCGTCCATCAGTTTGAGGTCATCTGTCTTCACAGCCAGCAGTGGCTAGGCAAGCCCCACTTCATGACCCTCCAACACCCTCTCTTCTGTGTTTCTCATCTAGTTTTCTCATTACATTGCCCCTCCTCCCTGGATCATCTAAGATACTCTCTTAAAGGTCAGCTGATCTGAAACCTGAATTTCACCTGCACCCTTAATCCCACTTTACCATGTAACCCAGCATTCATGGGTTCCGGTGTTGGGATGAGAATATCTTTGGGAGGTTATTGGTCTGCCTACCACAGGGTCATTTCTTACCATGACAGGGAATGTCTTTAGGTAAGGCTTATGATTAAACACATGGTCTGTTTTTAGCATCTCCAGTGGATCTTGGCCACGTGGTAGAAGACATTTGTTTTAGGTTGTGAAGCAAGACTTGAGACCAAGGTTCTTATAAAAGTGACTTGCCCGAGAAGTGTTGCCTGGAGAAATAGATGTGGAGAGAGGAGATGGATGGAGTGGAAGGAAGCCAGCAAAGGCATAATATCAGGCAACATCTCAGAGAGCTTAGCATTGGCTCTTTGATGCAGGGAAGGCTCCAGAAACAGGGCAAGGCATGCCTGAGAGCTACACTGTCCTCAGGATGAGAGGACTGGAGTAGTCGTACCCCTACCCACATGTCACTCACTTGACCCTCCCCAAGTAAATCCACAGGGATTCTCTGCTTGCTCCTAGATTCCAGGTGCCTGAGGGAAGCCCCCCTTTTAGAAGATCCAGCTTTGGGTTTTGAGGAATGTAAGTACGGCATGAGCCTGTATGTGCCACAACAGTAAAGGGACCCAGGAGTAAACAGGCGGAGCGCTGATGGTGTCTACTACAGTGTGAACTGCTCCTGTCCGTCTACTTACCCCCCAACACACCATATGATACATTATGAAAATACATCACAGCCAGTAAGAGTGCTTGCCCTTATTTGCTGATGGAAATGAGGGGCTACAAAAGTAACCACAGAACCGAGCTACCTATCAGTGGGCATTCATTTATTCGTGGACTCATTGAAAAATACCTATTGTACATGGAACTCTTTGCCAGGTATGTTGTGGGAGAACAGTCCTTTCCTTCAAGTTGTCAATGCAAGGATGAGTTGTTGAAACAGAATCAGAACAAAATTATATTCAGTATTCCGTAGGATGATTCCAGCAGTAATCCTTGTGCCTTGTCAAGATATGGAGCTGCCAGTAGGGTGCGTGAAATCTTAGTGGCATCTTCAGGTCTAAGAGAGAGAACCTCACACCGAGCCCAAGGACGTCTGGGTGAAGGTTAAAGGCAGTAATGTGCATGAGCACTGAAGGTGTGCTGAGCACAGTAACTGCTCCGTCACGTCTTAGCAGAACCTACGTCAACCGGACCTTTGAGTTTGGCTCAAATCCAGTCTTTTTTGCATCGACAGAAATATATGTATAGAGATCATGTAGGAGGAGATCAGATGAGTTTGAAAGCCTCATTGTTCTTTATACAAAATAGTATCAGGTGGTTATTAGCTTTCAGTCACCAGTTTGTCAATAAAATGTAAATCTTGAGATTTCTAGAGCTTTGTAGAAAATCTAAGACCAGCTATTAGTTCTGTGACCAAATGAATTATCTTCTATCAAGACTTTAAAAAAAATGTATAATATATATAGCCCATAAATTGCTTTAGCTTAGAATTAATTACATTCTAACTCAGACTTAAAATTAAGCATAAATCCTGACTTTTTAGCTGTCCTGCTCTGAAAAAAATGCATGATGACTTTATTTTCATGTTTGTTAGTAGATATATCTTATTTGATACACTTGTGAACACATTAAATCTAGAGCTGAATGTCATTTTAGCAACAAAATGAATGAGGAAGAGATTCAGTGCGTTTCCCTAAAGGAATGATTTAATGATATTTTAACTGTTAGAGACTGTACTACAAAGCGAGTTGCAAGAGAAGTCATTTGGGGCATTATGTAAAAATTGATGTCCCCGTATTTCTGTAATAAGCATCGGAGTGCAATGACCAGATGTATACACAGTACCTTCGGACATGACTTAACCCTTGACCTGATGAATTGATGTTACTAGTTGCTTGGGTCCTGTAGTTGTTTATGAAAAAAAAAAAGGATATATATATATATACACACACACACATATATATACACACTATATATATGTATATATAATTTATTATTTATAAATGTAAAAAATTAATAATTTTCTATTATGACATGGGAAGAGGCCTCAAAAGGGACTATATATATATATGGTATAAAAAAACGGAGTCAGTAATACCTGGGGGGTTCTTTCCAACTCTGAAGTCCTAAAAGATTTTCTTCCCTTAAGACGTAGGTCAAGAGTTGAAAATATCTTGTTTGTGAGCTGGAACTGGCTATCACGGTCATTAGTCCTCTAATCTGTGCCCCTGTGTCAGCCATACTGATGATGTAGAACCAGTGTACACCAACTGTTTTGGAATTGAACTCTTGCACTTACCATTTGCAATCTCTTGATTTTCTATGTGCTGCTGAAGCAAGCAATGATGTCTTGATTTTCAGAATCCCATGACAAATGTGTACTCTGGAAGACCAAATGTGTACTCTGGAATGTGTATTCTGGAAGATCATGGAAATCTAAATGTATTTTTTAAACATATAATGTATTAATTCATTTCAGGGGTACAGGTCTGTGACTCATCAGTCTTAACACAATTCACAGCACTTAGCATAGCGCATACCCTCCCCCATGTCCAACCCCCAGCTACCCCAGCCCTCCCACCCCCTTCCCCTCCAGCAAACCTCAGTTTGTTTCCTGAGATTAAGAGTCTCTTATGGTTTTTCTCCCTCTCTGGTTTCATCTTGTTTCATTTTTATTTCCCTTCCCCTATGTTCCTCTGTCTTGTTTCTCATGTTCCTCATAGCAATGAGATGATATGATGATTGTCTTTTTTTGACTGACTTATTTCACTTGGCATAATACCCTCTAGTTCCACCCATGTCATCACAAATGGCAAGATTTCATAGTTTGATGGCTGCATAGTATTCCTGTGTGTGTGTGTGTGTGTGTGTGTGTGTGTGTGTGTGTATACACACACCACATCTTCTTTATCCATTCATCTGTTGATGGACTTCTAGGTTCTTTCCATAGTTTGACTATTGTGGACTTTGCTGCTATGAACATTGGGGTGCATGTGCCCCTTTGGATCGCTACATTTGTATCTTTAGGGTAAATACCCTCCAAATGTATTTTTAATTTAATATGACAAGAGGTTGGGTTCACTTTGATCTGTATTGATGGCACTTTTTTAATTAGGCAGTAAACATCAGAGAAAACTCAGTGAAGGACCCGTGGCTGCTATTTTAAGAACCAGTGAAAAGAAGTCTTTTCTCTGCTTCAGAGTTTCTTAAAAGCTTTAAAGGATAAACTTACCAATTATGCACAGTGGTTTGCTCTATTGTTTAATGGAATTAAGAGACAGAAGCTTTCCTTCAGAACCAAGAAAACTGGGGGAAAGAAGTGTGGAAGAAACACACATCTGGATCTAAATTGACAGTTCCAGAAGGAAGCAGGAATCATGATGCCTATACAAACACTCCATGCTCGTCTCTCTGGGCTGCTGGATGAGTTGGTTCTTCTTGAACACATCTTCAAGTAGTCGGTAAGAAGTAGACGTGACCTAGTTTGAAATGTAGCCTGCATTAAGAAGGAGGCAATAACCCGGCAGAGCCATGTGGAATTAAGACATGCTATTAGGTTAACCTCAGCTCCGTAGCACACAGCAGAGAGCTCTGCAGGATTGCCACAGAGGGGAGAAGGGAGCCCTCCACACTTCTCTTAATTTCTCTTTGAAATCACCCAGAGAAGTGAATGTTCACTTTTATATAATTTCTCTTTGAAATCACCCAGAGAAGTGAATGTTCACTTTTATTCATTCCTTTTAAAGCGTGTTTTTAAAATAGCATTGAAGTAAGTCTGCAAACTATCCCTTCATAAGTATTTAATGAAGAACCTGCAGGCGCCCAGGCTGAACCAGGCATACTAGAGATCTAACATTCCTCAGATGACCTGCTTCTTGACTAGGGTTGCTGGGTAGAACACAGAACTCCCAGCTGAATTTCAGTCTGAAGTTCAATCTCAATGTCAGGTAAATAATGAGTTGTTATTTTTCATTGTAAGTATGCCCCATGTAATATTTGCTAAATCTGTATTCTTACTTGTTACATCTGACAATGCTCTTGCTCCAGAAACTCACAGGTTGGTCAGAGAAATAGCTTACATATATTAAAACCTTAGGAAACAACATAAAACGACATGTAAGCAAACTCAAAATTGTTTAGTTTATGTCAGCACTTCCTAGTTTTTCCTTCTGTGGCACAAATCATCAACTGCTCTCATGAGAAACAGTAAGGTCTGCATAAATCTTGAGTTATGGTATTTCCCGGTTATGTCTCCCATTTCTTTTAAGAAAGCAGATTGTCCTAACACTTCATGAGAGTGTCTTTATTGTAAGGATATCCTGAAGGAACTCTAGTCTCTATATTCTTAAATAAATTATTCAAAAACCTTGCAGCGATTCTAAGTAACAACTTACTTGTATACCTGATCTTGTCACGTCAGTGTACGTGTGGGGGAGAAGCCCCACGTTATCTCTCTTTTTTTTTAAGATTTTATTTATTTATTTGATAGACAGAGATCACACAAGTAGGCAGAGAGGCAGGTAGAGAGGGGAGGGGAGAAGCAGGCTCCCTGCCGAGCAGAGAGCCTGACGCCGGACTCGATCCCAGGATGCTGGGATCATGACCTGAGCCGAAGGCAGTGGCTTAATCCACTGAGCCCCCCAGGCGTCCGGCCCCACGTTATCTTTAATGTCACAGGGTATCCCATCCTGCCCCCACAGAGAGTAAGTGTGAACCAGAGTTGGAGAAAGTATTCTGGAAAAGACTGGATTTGAACAAGTTCCCTAAAACATGAAGGGAATGCAGTTAATTGGTGGGGGGTGGTGAACATTTTGTGTTAGAGACACAAGGCTGGCCAACTCCCCGCCAGTTGGAATGACCGGACAAGATGTCACCTGAGGTAGCAATATGAGCTCTGATTCCTGGACCTGTTGCAAGTCAATGGAAGGGTTCCCTCCCAAATCCTCTTCTGAGCAGTACATTTTAGACAAAGACCTAAAACATGGGGACGGATGCAGCTGTGGTCTTCTTGAGTGTGCTGTATTTTGATTGCTCGATAACAGTTAAGAAAGGGGATTTATAGTGAAATCTAAACTGTTAAATACTTTAAATTCTCAGATGAGTTCAAAAGTCATTTTTAAAAAGGATGACATTTTTAAATAATGCCTGCTGGGCAGAGTGTATCATTTGGGAAACTTTCTCCAACCTCCACAGTGTCTCCAGTATTGACATTATTACCAAAAAGGTTATTACATTTTTTTTTCTGAAATAATCTCTGTAAATAATCACTTAAACTTTTAAAATGGTGCTTCCTCTGGTGTTTCAATGCTTTCAATAAATTGGAAAATATTGAAACTATCTTAAAAGTAGCAGCTGCTTAACTAACAAGATGACAGCACTTTGGCAAAATTCTTATTATTTAAGAAAATAAACCCAGTCCCTAGGAGTCTTTGAGCCTTAGAGTCTCATAACCAATGTGTCACTTTTCACTGTTGTTTTAGTATCATCAGCCCCCGAATTCGGGTACTTACTGCTTTAATCCCCAAGACCATAAATAAGATAGAAAATATGATCTGCCATGTGGAATGGAATATGGTTGGCATAATCCCCAAGGTTGCACCAACATGGAAGAATGTATATGAAAAAACTGACTTTATGCAATAAAGCACAGATGTAATTGTTGGTACATATCTGGGTTCCAGTGGTTATTTGGGAACATTTCATTTTTTAAAAAATCATTTACACACAAGTGTCTGCAAAAATATTTATATGCTGTTTGTTTGTTTGTTTGTTTTCATTTTATGGGTCGGGTGGGGGCAGATCAAGACTCAGAGATGTTGAGCCCTCACAGATACCCTGGAAAGAGTCTGTGGAGGGACACCAAATGCTGAGTTCGCATTTTCTAGTCCCGTGTCTATCCCTTCTCATGCCTTCTTTCTCTCCTTAAACAAAGATAATTGAAGATGTAAAAAAATGCCTATTAGCACAATGAAATTATGCTAAGGAAGCCACGGGTGCGCAAGGGGTAATCGTTTTCTGTCTCTATGACAGCAGGTAAAATAACTTGGTGACAAGCTCTTGAGTCTGTACGGGCTGTTCCGAGCTCTCTGGCCCCTGGCAACGTCCACCATCAGGACAGAGAAGCTCCCTCGTCCTCATTCCACCTTTGAACAATGACCTGTCAGCGATGCCTAGGTGTGCTTAGCGTAGAAGTTTGTCCAAATATCCCTGCCCAAGTGGATCGTATTCTGCTCCGTCATGTGTAACGTGGCCCATCGTTGCTCTTACCGTGAACTATAAATAAGGAGGGCAAAAGAACAGCGAGTTATTTCTCTTCTAATTGTGTTCACTGTGTTCTGAGCATAAATCCTGGTGCTGGCCCATTGTACAGATTATGGTTTTACTACTATAAAGCCTGCCTTTTGAAAATATACACAGTCGAAGTGGAACTTTTTTTTTCTTCTCAAATAGCTATTGTGATGATACTAAAGGTGTCTCAAGTGAAATTTCATATGAATTTTGCAGAAGAAGGAGAATTTTAGAAAGTATGTAGTGTGACCTTGGGAGGTCATCACAGGTCCCAAGGGAGAGTGTCTAGAAGTATGATCCAAGGATTTACGTTAGAGATGTAGTGAGCAGATTCCAGAAACCACATTATTTTCCTCAGCATAAAATATGCATACCCCTTTTGCTATATCCCACCACTTTCCAGGTAGAGCATGAAACTTCTAAGAAGGTTCCTATCAATGCAGACAAAGGAGATGCAACCAGCTTATTTTTCCAAACTTATCTTCTTGGTTGGGAAAATACTTAAGTTGACTTCCTGGCCATCTGAAGAAAGGGAGTTAATGAATACCCATCATTTTTTTAGATATAAATTTCCCAAAAAGACTTGATTTGTTGTCCACACCAATAAAAAACTCCCCTCTGTGGGTCATAGACAGTAGCACCAAGGAGCTTGTCTTAGCTCTGGATGATGGTTCCTTGTTTTCTGTCCGGTACCCTCCACTTGACACATCTCAGTGCCTTGGCTGTGTACCTTCAAGCAAAATCAGAGTCGTACTGATTGCCATATGATTATCGTGAAGTTGGCTCTAAACAGTTTTTAGAGAACTTGATTTTAGGCTTGGGACACCCATGCACCAGAGCTCTGTTTTTTAATTCTGTTCAGCATCTGCTCCTTTCATAGGAAAATCATATTAAGGAATTGAGACAGAGAGGACATAGTATGTATGGGGTGGAGGAAGATAGGCAAGCAGTCAAAAACAGAGCCAAACTCTGCTCTGGGAGGTCTGGTGTGACTCTGAGGGTTGGGCTGGGCTGTACTTTGCAACTTCACTCTCCAGTGGGCACATAGCATCCATTAAGTACAAACAGGCTGATTGCTCAAAGGAAGCATGATTGACCCCTATTGCTATGCACATTCCCCCAACCCCTGGCAACAGGCAGCATGCCAAAGCCCCACTGTTGCTACTTCTGTGACTAATCATGTGTAGAGCTACATGTTCTGGAAGTCAGGAGGCTCGCCATCCTTTAGGGAAGTTGAATTACCTACCAAAGGCAGGTGCCCAAAGAGAAGTGTGGGCCATTGGGTAGAAAAAGCACATAAGCATGCCTGGCCAAGAAATGTTCTCTAATGCCAACAAATGCCGGAATCGTCCCAGAGGACTTAATTTGGATCCTCTTCCTGAATCTTGATCACCCTATAGTGTAGATATTATAGTACTGTTTTTTTTTTTAAGACTTTATTTATTTGAGACAGAGCATAAATGGGGAGAAGGAACCAAGGGAGGGAGAAGCAGACTCCCTGCTGAGCAGGAAGCCCAATGCGTGGCTTGATCCCAGGACCCCAAGATCATCACCTGAGCCAAAGGCAGATGCTTAACCGACTGAGCCACCCAGGCACCCCTATAGTGCTCTTTCTTTTAACCAGAGAAGTAAACAGAGGCTCAGCAAGATTAGGTAACTTATCTGAAGATAAATGAGAAGAAGAGTCCAGAACCGAGTGTGTTGGACTCCAGTGCCCACATTCTTTCTATCACACAATGCAGGACCTTTCAGATGGAGGAGGGACAGGGAATGAAAGGGAAAATATTTAGAGAACCAGATATATCTTTAAATTAGATGTTTAGAGCACACAGCATGGTGCCTAGCATACAGGAAATGCACAGAAAGTTCAGCTATCATACTGGCTCTTTAACAGTTTTGCTTATTCAGCTATGTGGTAATGGCCTCTGTTGACAGCCTAACCCAGGATTATAGGATTCATAGGTGACACAATTAGTATATTTTGCAGTGTTTTTCTATTCTTATTAAATCTTTCAGCAAACATGGTAGTTATTCATATGTTAATCATTTTATTGCTTTGGCACTAAGAGAGATTCTAAATATAACTCAGGAAGTTAGTGGCAGAGAGATGATCTCCTTTGTGTGAGTCAATGGGAATGTTTTGATCCTGTCTAATTTTAGGCTTTCTCTGGATATAAATAATGTGTTCTTGAGGATCAAGGTGAAACACTTCCATGCTGGAGTTTCCTGGATACACTAAGCAGTGTTATTTGAGAGCTCACTGCTTTCATCACACGTTAAGTAGTTCGGATCTCCCTGTGGTCTGGCTCCTGCCCTCCTTTACAGCCTCATTATCTGCTCCTCCCTGATTCTCGCTGTAGGACTCCAAGCCAGAGACATGGTTGTCATTCATCTACTGTTTGTCAACCATCTGCCTTTGCTTGTAGGAGCCTCTCTGCCACCCAGCTGCTCACTTCTCACCCAACTCCACTCAGTCCCACCTCTTACCTTGTCTTTGTCTCTTTTGTCTTGAAGACCTAGCCCCTCCAGAATTTCATCCAAGAGGTCTGTGCCTCAAGGCCTCTCAGCATGATGGCGCCAGCTGCTCTTCTCTGTGTTCTGGCCATACCATTGCATATTAACTTTTACTTATAATTAAATCATATTATGATTGCCTGGGTTCTCTGCACTTACCTTTGCTCCTGTCCTCTGCCTAGATACACATTTTGTGGATGAGAGAACTAAGGCCATAAGTACTCCAGGGAAAAGAGTGATCCTAGGACTCAGTACAGTAGGAGTCATTTCAGCACATTTGGTGTTGGTGGTTGTTTACATTTGTGATTATCTATATCACCGTGTGCTTTGTGTGTGCGTATTTGTGTGTGATTCTTTTTAACTTCTGGAGAGGGATGTTGATGGGGAGTTCTATGGAAGCAGACTGTTTACCTGCTCCATGACCGTATTATGGATCTGGAAGAGTTACCTAGGCTCTTTTTGTCTTCTACCTGAACTCCTGAGTCGTCCTCCCATATCTTGTTTCTTCTCATCTACTAATTGACGTTGCCAGAGGATTTTCTTAAAGCTTATGATCTTGTCCCTTGCAAGCCCATAAGGAAATAATTAAAAAGTGGGAATGTCACAGTCTAGGGTTCTCTGTCTGCTACGGTGTACTTCTAGCCTGCCTTTCTGGCTGGTTCTCCCATATGTCCTCAATCCATCTTGGTTCCAGCAAAGCTGACTTCTCAACACACTGCATCATCCACACCTTCCCCTGTATTTAGACCACGATTCCTTCTGTCACTACAAAAACAGAGTCTGTCGATATTTTAAGACCTGGCAAATCGATTTTTGTTTTTGCCTTTTTTTTTTTTTATTTTTTTGGGCATAATCACCCTCAAGGTTTCTATATGCTTGCAGTTTTTTTTTTCTTTCACATCCCTTCCCTGCGTATTTACTGAGTTTGTGGGATTTGTAGTTTTCTCCTCTTGTATTATAATTATTTTTGGTTTCTCACATAAGCTCCTGGAGCTTCCGATTCACTCCCGCAATTTAACCATAAAGACAGCATCTCCATTTAATATCCTTTGGTGTAATTGTTATTCTTCTTAATTATAAGTAGCAAAGTCTGCCTCACCCTAGGATGATGCAAAAAGGGTCCAAACTGGGTGGAGAATGAACTATCTTATGGACCCAGGGTTCCTTGGTGCTCTCAAGAATGATAATGAACATTTAAGAAATGCATCCCAAACAAGTAGGATTCTCCTCATCCCAGCTTTGCTGTGCACATCTCTCCATCTTGTTTGCTGCACCTATTTTCTTTGACTTTTCTATGCATTTGGTGGAGACTCCTTTGTTGGAGCTCCCTCTTGTTCTGAGGTACATGTGTCCTTGACTTGTAGTTCCCTCTAAACAGAATCTGATTTGCCAGTTTGGTCAATGACCCTTGACCCTCACCACTTAGCTCTGAGCAGCGAGGTCCAAGCAGCTAGCTATGAGCATTACAGCCTGGTGGCAAGGGAAAAGGTGATCAAAGGTTTGCCTGGTTGGGCTTGGAGCAGAGGACGTTATTACAGAATTACAGTTATGGTGATCTGAGAAGACAATCTAAGAATGTACCTGTTAGGGGATGTTTGAGAGGATTAAGTATGATAATTCACAGCACCAGAAGTACAGCATGTCCTACCTGAATCTGAATCTCTCTCATTCATTGGCTTTATGGCCTTGGGAAAGTGCTTAGTCTCTTGGTACCTCAGTTTCTTCATCTGGCAGACTGGGGAAGTATCATGGTAATTAAATCAAATATTGTGATGATGAAGTCAGTTCAAAAGTATCAATGTCTATTATAGAAATTGGCATATAGAGGTCACTCAATAAATACTACTTACTGCTAAATACAATTATTTGCATAGGTGCTATTGTATCATTAGCCCATTTGCCTTTATTTAACTCTGAATTTCTTAGGAACAAGGGCTGTGCAGATCACTGTATCTATCTATCATAGTGTGGAAGGTTGTTTCTTACAGATTTTAAAAGATGTAGCTGCTTTATTTATAAAGGGTATCAGCCCATCATCTTGGGGCCAGAATAAGGAAATACCACATTCATCTGATGGCGTGATAACTGACCACGTTCTGTGCCATGAATAGATAATGCTGGGTGACCATGACTGTCTGGTCATGAGATAAAATAGATTTCTCCATTTTGTGATTAAGACTGAATATAGCAACTGACGGTTGCAAACCTCGTCTTGTACCTAGAATTAACGTAAACCACTAGATACCTTAATTAAGATTATTAAAAGTTCCATTAAGACTTTATTTAATTAGCAGGTTATTTTCTGTGTGATCTTTAAAAGTCTATCAAACGGTGCAATGGTTTATTAAAGTGTAGATTGTGTTCATTGAACATTTTCTTTTGAGCCATTTTAAGTGTGGTTCGAGTCTACAAAAGAGGTATTGTTGAATCACTAAGTAATTAGCTGCCATGTAGATTCCATGTGTGTTACCTCTGAGAAAACATTAATTAAGGATTTGGGCCCGATGGGGTTGTCAGCCCTGGGGAGGTAGATGCATAAAATCACAAAACTGGAAGAGAGTAGTAGGGCGGTGTTTTTTATACGGCAGTGGAGCTGGGTTTAGGTGAAAGTGAATTCACGTCTATGCTGTCACCCCATTAGAAGGTCAAGGCAAAGACAGCCCAGAGAATAACACCCTTTGACCACAGCTGCAGAACACACAAGGGTAAGTATTTCCAAGACCAGAAAGATAGCATGGTTAGTGGAAGGTACACAGACATGGGGAACAGAAAAAAATCTAATTTAAAATGCAGATCCGTCTCTTTTTAACTGCATAATTCCAAGCAGTTCCTTGAATTTCCCTGGACGTAGTTCTCCCATCTGTTTAGAAGGAAGCAAACCTTTTCTGTAAAGAGCCGGACAGCACTATCTAGGCTTTGCATATCACATATGCGTTCTAGTGCATGTTCTTTGCTTTACTGTTTTCAGCTTTTTTTAAACAACCCTTCAGTAATGTAGAAACCATTCACACCTTGGGAACTGTGTCTGCAAACAGGTTGCTGGCTGGTGTTGGCCCAGGGGGCATAGTTTCCTGGCCCTCTATGATTGTATTATTAAGGTATTTCCCTTTTAAGCAGCAAATACCTGGTACAAAGAAGTGCTCAGTGATTGTTGGTTTGCCTGGTTTCAGTTGTACCACAACTATTTTTACAGTGACCCTCCTGTGTGACCGTGGGTGCCTCAGAATCCTCGGCTGTAAACTCAAGGTAACAGTCCATGACTCTTGCCCATCTTCCCAGGGCCTCTCACATAGTAGGTGCTCAGTTAAGCTTAGTGTTCCAGTGCCT
The DNA here is from genome assembly GCA_003697995.1 of Taxidea taxus jeffersonii. NCBI lineage: Eukaryota > Metazoa > Chordata > Mammalia > Carnivora > Mustelidae > Taxidea > Taxidea taxus. Next base: position 4,541 of record ML109997.1, on the reverse strand, counting down.
TGGCATGGAGGGAACTACGGCTCTGGATGGAGCCCAGGGGGTGAAATACACAGCAGAGGCCCACTCGGTTTTACAAAGCTCAGGACACAGAAGACAGCCAAAGAATAGTTTTCCAGATGCCCCGTGTCCATCATTTGCTGTCAGGTAAACTGATAAACCATGGGCATACTGAGGAGAAGAAATAAGGAGGGCAACTGAAGCCGGGAAGACTCCCTGGTGGTCCTAACATAGTCACCATTCACTTTAAATACTTTTCTTCTTATAGTTATCCAGGAAGGATTCAGTGGTTCCCCCCCCGCTCCCAGCCATTCCCTTCAGTCTCTAACAGCAAAGTTAGAAACCCAGGTAACTGGAGAGCACACTGGCCACACAGGGTCTCCTGCTTGTCCTGTTTTTTACTCCCTTTCAGAGACTTTAGAGAGATTTCAGGACGTGGTCAAACAGTCTTCTGCTTTCTTAAATACATGTGTATGGTCTGTATACAGCCATCTGTAACTCCTGTCCCATCCATGCTAGCTTCGTGTCACTTTCCTGCCCTTTTTGCTCCCAGGGTTTCAACCACTGTGAGTTACTTGCTGTTCCCTGCACACAAGACTGACTCACTCTTTTTCACAGGCTGCTTCTTGTAATATGACTACCTCCTTCCCTCAGTTAACCCACTTCTAAATTCATGTCAGTTCTTCCCTGAGGTTGCGACTCTTTCCTTAGTTTTCCAGATCCTGTCTGGCAATAAATCTGCACCCCCATCCCACCCTGTCGCCCAGCCAGGGTTGGGACATGCCCATGTGATTCCAAGTCACTCTCTTTATGCCTCTGATCACCTGATACCCTGATGACACTGTATGATAACTGTCAGTGCTCTGCCTTACTAGAATGTTAACTCTAGGAGGACAGGAATTTTGTTATTTACCCATTTATAAACTCAACAACTAGGGCAGCACCATGTTCAGAGTCTACATCTACTTTATTCAGGGTTACCAGATCAAAAAAAAAAGATACGGTGATTTCTTTTTTGAATGAGGTATAGTTGATACAAGAAAATTTCAGGTGAACAACATGGTGATTGGACAAGTCCATCTCTCCTGCTACACTCGCCACAAGCTTAGCTCCCACATGTCAGCAAACAACACTATTGCAGTGCCATTGAATAGATGCCCCATGCTGCACCTTTCACCCCTGTGACTTAATCATTCATGACCGAAAGCCTGTATCTTCTCCTCCGCTTCCCCCGTTGACCCAACCCAACCATGAGTTTGTTCTCTGTGTTGGTGGGTCTGCTTCTGTTTTGTTGTGTTTTAGATTCTACATGTAAATGAAACCATATGTATTTATCTTCCGCTCATTTCACTAAACATAATATCCTATGGATCCATCCATGTTGTTGTAAATGGCAAGATCTTGTTCTTTTTTGTAGCTGAGTAATATTCCATTGTAGATACACACCACATCTTCTTTATCCATTCATCTGCTGATGGACTTTGGGTGGCTTCCATACCTTGGCGATTGTAAATAATGCTGCAATAAACATAGGGGTGCGTGTATCCTTTCAAAGTAGTATCTTCATTTTCTTTGGGTAACCCAGTGGTGAAATTACTGGATCATATTGTATTTGTGTTTTTAATATTTTTAGGAGACTCCATACAGTTTTGCATCAGCTGCATTAATTTATGTTCTCACCAACAGTGCCTGAGGGTTCCTTTTTCTCCATATCCTCACTTGCTGTTTCTTGTCTTTCTCCCATTTTGTCTGATGTCAGGTGATACTGTGTCTACTTGCCATTCTGACTGGGGTAAAGTGATAACTTATTGCCTTTCCATAATGATGAGTGATGCCAAGTGTTGTTTCAAGTGTCTGTTGGACAACTGCATGTCTTCTTTGGAAAAATGTCTATTGAGGTTCTCTGTACATTTTTTTTCCTGGTCTGTTTGGGAATTTTTGTTGTTGAGCTGTGTAAATTTGGTATATATTTTGGGTATTAATCCCTTATTTGCAAATATCGTCTCCCTTCACTTGGCTATTTTTTTGTTTTGTTGTTTCCTTCACTTGGAAAAGCTTTTTATTTTGGTGTAGTCCCAACTGTTGATTATTTCTGCTTTTGTTTCCCTTGCCTCAGGAGACAATATATATATATATATATATGTATATATACATATATATATATTTATGGATATATATATCCATAAATATATTGCTAAGACCAATGTCTAAGAGATTACTGCCTATGTTTTCTTTTAGGAGTTTTATGGTTTCAGGTTTCACATTTAGGTGTTCAATCCATTTTAAGTTTATTTTTTGTATGGTGTAATAAAGTGGTTCAGTTTCATTCTTTTGTATGTAGCTATCTAGTTTTTCCAGCACTATTTGTAGAAGAGACTGTCTTTTTCCCCATTGGATATTCTTGCCTCCTTGGTTATAGATTAATTCACCATATAAGTGCAAGTTTATTTATGGGCTCTCATATTCCATTGATCTATCTATGTGTCTATTTTTATGTCATTACCATTTTTTATTATGATATATTTGTAGTTTATCTTGAAATCTAGGATTATGGCACCTCCAGGTTTGTTTTTCTTTCTTAAGATTGCTTTGGCTGTTCAGGGTCTTTTGTGGTCCCATACAAATTTTAGGATTATTTGTTCTACTTCTGTGAAAAATGATATTGGCATGTTAATAGAGATTAGAATGAATCTGTAGACTGCTTTGGGTAGGATGGTCATTTTAAAATACTAACTAGTTCTTTTAGTCGGTAGGCATGGAATATCTTTTCCACTTTTTGTATTATCTTTACTTCCCTTCATCAGTGTTTTATAGTTTTCAGACGTAAGGTGATACTGTGTCTACTTGCCATTCTAAGTTGGTTTGTTCCTAGTTATTTTATTCTTCTTTGGGCAATTGTAAATGGGATTGTTTTCTTAATTTCTCTTTCTGCTGCTTTGTTGTTAGTGTGTAGAAAGATTTCTGTATATTAATTTTGTATCCTGCAACTTTACTGAATTCATTTATTAATTCTAATAATTTTTGATGAGTTCTTTAAAGATTGGACTGTATGGTGTCATGTCCTCGGCTAAAATAGTGACAGTTTTACTTCTTCCTTATAGTTTAGATACCTGCTGTTTCTTTTTCTCGTCCACTTGCTGTGGCTAGGACTTGAATACTATGTTGAATAAGAATGGCAAGAATGAAAATCCTTGTTTTGTTTCTGATCTTGGAGGAAAATCTTTCAGTTTTATGACATTATGTATGATATTAACTCTGGGTTTATTATATATGGTCTTTATTATGTTGATGTCTGTTCCCTCCAATCCCACTTTGAGAGATAAAATTTTAAACGTATGTTCAATTTTGTCAAATTCTTTTTCTGCATTTGCTGAGATTATCATATGATTTTTGTCCTTTATTTTTTCATGTAGTGTATCACATTCACTGTTTTACAGATATTGAACATTTTTGCATCCCCAGAAAAAAAATCCCACTTTATCATGTTGAGTGATCCTTTTCGTGTATTGTTGAATGTGGTTCACTAATATTTTGTTGAGAACTTTTACATCTGTGTTCATTGGGAAAAATGACCTATAGTTCTTTGGTGTGTGTGTGTGTGTGTGTGTGTGTGTGTACAGTGTCTTTGGTTTGTGAATCAGGGTAATGCTGGACTTATAGAATGTGTTTGGAAACTTTCCCATTTCCTCTGGGTTTTTTTTGAATAGTTTAAGGAGAATGGGAATGAATTCTTCTTTATGTTTGGGATTCACAGAAATATTCTCCATCTCATCCTGGACTTATGTTTCTTGGGAGTTTTTTCATTAATGAGTCAGGTTTTTTTAAAAGATTTTATTTGTTTATTTGACAGAGATCACAAATAGGCAGAGAGGCAGACAGGGTTGGGGTGGGGGGAAGCAGGCTCCTTGCAGAGCAGAGAGCCCGATGTGGGGCTCGATCCCAGGACCCCGGGATCATGACCTGAGCTGAAGGCAGAGACTTTAACCCACTGAGCCACCCACGTGTCCCTAATGAGTCAGTTTTGTTACTAGTAATGAACCCGTTCAGATATTCATGTTTTCTTTATTCAGTTTTGAAATACTGTAACTTTCTAGGAGTTTATCCACCTCTTCTAGGTTGTCCAGTTCATCGGCATATAATTTTTCACAGTAGTCTCTTACAATCCTTTGTTCTGTGATGTCAGCTGTTACTTCTCTTTCATTTTTGATTTTTTTTTTTAAGTTTATGGAATGTTTTATTTTATATTTACTAAATATAAACATATATTTATAATATAAAAGTATATATTTATGCATATTATAAATATGTTTTAAACATGAAAAATATATAGTTTAAATTTTATAACTTGGATTACCTTGGATTCTACCTATAGGATTATGAAATCTGTTTATGCTATTATAAACCAAATATAGATATTTTATCCAATATGAGTTGTTCTGTTTATCTGAATGCAGCCCAAGGCAGCCGTTTAGAATCTAGGGGAAAAAATATGCCTGAACATGCATATTTTTAATCTGATTTGTATCGCTTGTAATATTTTTTTT
>ML109996.1:203998-214725 GCA_003697995.1 Taxidea taxus jeffersonii | reverse complement strand
TTTTTTTATTTCAACTTGATTAGACTTTAGTTCTTTTATTTCTCCAGAAAGGGCTTTTATTTCTCCTGACAGGGTTTCTCTAATATCTTCCATGCCTTTTTAGAGCCCGGCTAGAACCTTGAGAATCGTCATCCTGAATTCCAGATCTGACATGTTACCAATGTCTGTATTGATTAGGTCCCTAGCCTTCGGTCCTGTCTCCTGCTCTTTTTTTTGTGGTGAGTTTTTCCACCTTGTCATTTTGTCCAGATAAGAATCCGCTGTTCTCCTTGTTAAGTGAACTTGGTCTTGGCTGGATTTCTTTGATTTTCTGGGGGAGGGGCCTGTTGTAGTGATTCTCAGGTGTCTTTGCCCCAGGCGGAGTTGCACCGCCCTTATCAGGGGCCGGGCTAAGTAATCCTCTCAGGTTCGCTTTCGGGAGCTTTTGTTCCCTGAACGCTTTCTGTAGAGTTCTGGAGGACGGGAATGACAATGGCGGCCTCCCAATCTCCGGTTCAGAGGAGCCGAGAGCTAGGGGCCCCAGTCTTCAGTGCGCCTTCATAGAAAAGCGTTTAATCCCTTCGGTCTCCCCAGCCCCCGTTTGCGCCCAGAGACCACGCGCGCCCGGAGACCGCGCTCAGAGAAAATCGTGCGTAAGCAGTCCCGTCTCACTGGCTTCTGGGAGCGCTCCGAGCTCACCCAGCCTTGACCAAGCGTCTCTGTCTCCGTCAGAGTCCCACCTGGAGTCTCCGAACCCCGTAGATCCCTGAGCTCTCCCAGGTCGGAGTCTCCCCGGATCTTGTGGGGACCCTTCGCACAGAGTACCGGCCCGTGCCACAGACCACCAGGAAACCTCGGCTCTGTCTCCGCAGCCAGCTTCCCCGCTCTAATACCTGTGAGCTCTGCGACATTCAAACACCCCCGATCCTTCTGTGACCCCGCGGGACCTGAGTCCACGTTGTCCCCGTGAGGTCTTCACCCCAGTTTAGCCTCTGGAGCGATGTCCCTCCGTGGAGCAGACTTTTAAAAGTTCTGATTTTGTGCTCCACCGCTTGCCGGGAGCCGGCCCTTCCCCCTGGGGTCTATCTTCCCATCACGTTGGATTCACTTCTCCTCTGGTCCTACCTTTCAGAAAGTGGTCGATTTTCTGTTTCTAGAATTGTTGTTTTTCTTCTCTTCGATCTCCTGTTGGATTTGTAGGTGTTCGGAATGTTTTGATAGGCTATCTAGCTGATCTCCTGCTGGCTGATGTCGTCTCAGCCTGCTACTTCTCTGCCATCTTGACTCCTCTCTCCTGTACAGAACATTTTTTAACATACATCTGCAGGAGGAGGAGGGGCATGCAGTGATATCACGCACACACTGAAACACAAAAACATTTTTGTGAAATAGTCACATTATCTGAAAAGGTTCTAATTAAGGGTTCAAGAAGACTGTACCCAAAGATAACTATGTAGCAGATGTAGAAGCAGACATATATTTAATCATCACTCTGTGAAGCATGACTTTACATTCAGATCAAATAATTGCTATTCTCAATTAATTTTATTTTCAATTTTGAATCATCTTGTGAAAATATGAAGAGATGACCTGTTTTGCAAAACATCAATCAATCAATAACATTCAAACTGCCTAATGATGCCTATATTACTTTTTTAAAATATTTTATTTCTTTATTTGACAGAGAGAGATACAGCCAGATAAGGAACAGAAGCAGGGGGAGTGGTAGATGGAGAAGGAGACTTCCCACCAAGCAAGGAGCCTGACGCAGGGCTCAATCCCAGGATCCTAGGATCATGACCTGAACCAAGGCAGACACTTAATGACTGAGCCACCCCAGCACCCCTGGTGCCCATATTATATCCGTGCCATCAGCTACTATAATTAACAAGCAGCCAATTCCAGTAGTGGTTCCATTTTTTTTTAAAGATTTTATATATTTATCTGACAGAGATCACAAGTCAGCAGAGAGGCAGGCAGAGAGAGAGAGAGAGGAGGAATCAGGCTCTCCACAGAGCAGAGAGCCCGATGCGGGGCTTGGATCATGACCCAAGCCGAAGGCAGAGGCCTTAACCCACTGAGCCACCCAGGCACCCCGGTTCCATTTTTTATTTAATTTTTGAGAAAAAACTAAACTTTTTGGAAGTTCATTCTACTGAAAGAGTAACACCTGACCTGCCATCATTGAAAAATGATATTATAATCTAAGTTAAAATGGTCAAACTTGAAGATAAAATTACTGGTTTTGCAGTGTAATAATAAAGATGCAAACTTTGGTGAAGCACCCTGTTGTGGTAAGAACACAAAATCTAAGGCACATGTGGTACAGGAAAAAAAAAATGTACTTGCAAATAGTTGTGGTACACAAATTATTCATAATCTCACCCAAACTGTATTAGAGTAACTGAATTATAAAATGTTTGTAATGGTGTTTAAATTTAATATCTAAAACTATGCAGCACGCCACTGTCTCTCTTTACCGCCCAACAACAGATTTTAGAAATCTTTGAACGTTTGAAGAACTTCTTTGTAAATGAGCCTAAGTGTCCTGCAATACATTGATTTTTTTACCAACAAATTCTCTAAATGTGGGCTGCTTTTTTAATAAGAATCAATTGAAAATATTTACTTTTCTTGGAAATCTTTAACCATACTATTCAAGAAATGGAAAGCCAAATTTCTTCTGTTTTCAAAAGTTCTTGTGGATTAAAATTATTTTTAAAAAAATTATAATAGGAAGACATTGAAATTTACCCTTACTGATATAAGAAAGGGACTCAACCAATTAAATGATGAAATCTCAGATGATGAACATGATTTAATCTTGAAATTATTGTAGGAGTGGAAAAATTTTTCCTCCTACCTCTCAAAGTCTTCCAGATGGAATAAGAATTAAATTGACATCAGACAGATGAATAGGAGGGGAAAAAACAAGTTTTATTACCTGCTCACAGGGGCCTGATAATGAAATTGAGACCCAAAAAAATGACCAAAGCAGGCAGTTGTTTTTATTATTTTTGGACAAAGAACCAATATGTTTGTGAGGAATTGACAGGACAAAGAAAACTTTAGTACTCAATTAGTAAGGAATTCTAAATACAATTTGGGCTGCAGTAGCAAATTAGTAAAAAAGTAACAAAGGTTGTTTATATACCCTCTAGGCCCTGAATTTCCTATCTTTAGTGATTAAGATGTCTCTTTACCTCCCGCTACAGGGAGGTAATAGTGTGAATAGTACAAGGGAGATGTGTTTCTTGCTTTCTGGAGACAAAGGGGAGAGGGGTCAGAGTGTTCTTTCCAAGGCTATCAGGGGTGCCTGGGTGACTCAGTTGGTTAAGTGGCTGACTCTTGATTTCAGCTCAGGTCATGATCTCAGGATGGTGGGATTGAGCCCCATATCCATCCCCACGCTCAGCAGGGAGTCTGCCTGAGATTCTCTCTCCCTCTCCTCTGCCGCTCCCCTCACCACTTGTGCTCTCTCTAAAATAAATAAATCTTTTTAAAAATTAAAAAACATAATAATTAATATACCCAACTGGAACATTTTGAGGTGCCCTGACTATAGCTCCTGTATTATGTCATTAAACTTGGGAGTATCTCCATGTTTAAGAAGGGTCTTTTGTTATGGCACTTATTTTTAGTTGAAGGGAATGAAATTTTACAACATCAAAGAAAAATGATGAAAGGTAATTGATAGATGTATAAAAATATTTGTTGAAGTAAGTCTGAATAAAAAAAAGCAATATCAATGAATATAGTTGAGCTAAAATATTCACATTAAATATTTCAAAATTAAAAATTAGAAATTAAAAAATAGATTTCAAAATTTAAAAAATAAAAATTTCAAAATTAAAAAATAGATTTGAGACTATTTCCCATTTGTGCTGATCTGACTAATTAGTACCTTAGAAAAAGAATTTTCTCAATTATATTATCATCTGTAACAAAGTCAAATGAAGGTGTTGCCAATTTCAGTTTTACTAGCCAGAAAGCATAAGTTTCAATAACACTGCAGGAAAAACTATTTATAAAATTGAAAATAATAAAAGTATATTTTACAATATTATTTAGAAAAATACCGTTAACAGATTATTTGAAACAAATATAGCTTAAAAACTGATCCTCCTGGGTGGCTCAGTGGGTTAAAGCCTCTGCCTTCAGCTCAGGTCATGATCCCCGGGTCCTGGGATCAAGCCCCACATCGGGCTCTCTGCTCGGCAGGGAGCCTGCTTCCTCTTCTCTCTCTGCCTGCTTCTCTGCCTGCTTGTGATCTCTGTCTGTCAAATAAATAAATAAAATCTTAAAAAAAAAAAACTGATCCAAGTATGAGACTATGTTGCATGAGTACTTATTAGACTACACTTAAGGCCTTTCAATATCCCAACGTTGTATCCCTTCTAAGACTCCAACAGAGTTATTTCCCTTAAAATTGTTTTTGGTATCCCTGGAAGATTTCCCTAAATAAGCAACATACATATTCAGAGTCATGTATAAATTCCGTTCAGATTTTATTTTAATCAAGGTATGGCACATCATCATCTTTGGGTCATGCAAAACAATTTTACATCCTACTTTTAAGCAACTTTTTCATTTATTTTGGATCACCACTGTAAGCCTCCTCTGTGTTCCAACCCAACCTATATAGGCATATATATCATTGGATACATTTGTCTTGAGAAATGTGAAATGCTGTTTTATGTGGATCTTATTTGGTTTCTTACTTCTGTTGTTCAGTTATACTTCTGAGTGTTTATATGTTATTATAAGTGCATGTAGTTCACAAAATACACTTGCAAAATAATCTATCACTTATATTCATCATATTTTACCGATCCATTTCCTGGTAATGGACAGCTGGGTTGCCTCCAACTCTCTGCTTCCACCAAGAGCAGTGTAATGAACACCTCCAAGCCTGCCTCCAGGGAACTGTGTGAGTTACTCTGAAGTGGGACTGCTGGGTCATAGACTACCTACTTACACCCACTTATTGCTGTCATTTTGTACTCCACAAGGACTATATCATTATACCCTCTTACTAGCTGTGTGTGAGAGATCCTGCTGTTTCCCCACATTCTTACATCACTTGGAATTCTCCACATTTCTAATTTTTAGCAATCCGAGGAAGGCAAAGTCGTATTTTGCTTCTTATCTTGATTTGCATTTCATTGATTATTAATATGGTTGGGCATCCATTTATTTTCATGTTATTACCAGATTTCTCCCTTATTAACTCACTGACTCATATCCTAAGCTTATTTTTTCCTAGTGAGTTTCCCATCTTTTCCCTGTTAATTTGCAGCCATTCTTTATATTTTCTAGTTGGATTCTGTCTTTTTAGGTCATGCAAATGTCTTCTACCAGCCTGCTGTCCTTCTGTTAACAGTGTCTGAGGAGCATTTCATTAAACAGAAATCTTACTATTGATATAGACATATCTTCAGATTTTTCACAGTATGGTTTTCATGTACTTTGAAAGTCTTGCCAATATCATAGAGAAAACATCTTTCTTTTTTTCCTCTCTTAATTCTATAGTTTTACCTTTCACATTTGGGCTTTAATCTCTGTGTAGCTCACCATAGTATATAGAGCAAGTGTTTCTCTGTATTGTGTGAGCCCATTTTTCCCAGCCCAAATCCTTGGGTGTTCTGATCACCAATTTCAATGTGTAGAGGAGGGGTTCCCATATATTCTCAGGACACTGGCAGAATATCTAAGACTTCAACTAAATTCTGACACAATCCACACAGAGATAGCATCTGATCCCACAGGTTAAGGGTTCAGTTCTACAAAACTGCACCCACCCTACTTCAGGTGGCATTTGCAAGCATCAAGTTGTTACCTGTGCTTCTGACCAACTGGCTGTACATTGAAAGTTCCCACAACCTCCTTCTTGGAGTTCAGATGCCAGCTCAAGTCCAGGTAATTACCGGTACATCTGACGAATTACTTGTAAATCAGAGGTTCCCATGACCTTCTCAGGTTCAATTAATTTGCTAGAGATGCTCAGTAGAACTCAGAGAAACATTTTACTTACTGGGTTAACAGTTTATTATAAAAGGTTTTGACTCAGGAACCACCGGACGGAAGAGATGCACAGGGCAAGGTGTGGGAAAATTGTGCGGATCCCCCATGCTGTCTCCAGGGGCACCATTTTTCTCAAATCTCCACTTGTTCACCAACCCTGAACTCTCTGAACCTGTCCTTTTGTGATTTTATTGGAGCTTCATTACATAGGTATGATTGATTAAATTATTGGCTGTTGATGACTGATTGAATCTCCAGTCTCTCCCCTCTCCCTTCTCCCCAGGGTTCAGGAGGATGAGACTGAAAGTTCCAACCCTCTAATCCTAGTGCTTGGTTCTCTGGCAACCAGCCCTTACCTTTAAGTGCTTTCAAAAGTCACATCATTGGGGCGACTGGGTGGCTCAGTTAGTTAAGCATCCGCCTCTTGATTTCAGCTCAGGTCATGATCTCAGGGTCATGAGATCAAGCCCATGTTGGGCTCTACACTGGTCATGGAACCTGCTTAAGATTTTATCTCTCTCTCTCTCTCCCTCTGGCTCTCTCCACTTATTTGAAAAAAAAAAAAAAGTCACATCAGGGACACCTGCGTGGCTCCATTGTTTAAGGGCCTGCCTTAGCTCATGTCATGATCCCAGGGTCCTGCGATTGAGTCCTGCATCAGGCTCCCTGCTCAGCGGGGAGCCTGCTTCTCCCTCTGCCTGCTGCTCCCCCTCCTTTGCTTGCTCGCCCTCTCTCTCTGACCAATAAATAAATATTTCTTAAATATTTACATCATTTACATAACAAAATACAACTTTACCTTTCTCTTAGGAAATCCCAAGTGTTTGGGGAGCTGTGAGCCAGGAACCATTGATGAAGACCAAATATATTTGAGAAATCACGTTATCACACAACCTACCTCTGATTTTGAGTGCCATCTTTATCATCTGAAGCTTGGGTGTACATGTGAGTCTATTCTTATCATGTTGATTTTCCCATTAATTCATGTTTCTGCCTCTGCACTAGTATCACACTGTTTTCATCATAATAACTTACAATATGCCTTCATATCAGATATAGCAAGACCCGTACTTTGCTCTTCTCTTTCAAAATGGACCTAGTTCTTGGTGAACACTAACGTTCACATACAAGTTTAGAACATTTATTATTATACAAAATTTATTCAAGGAATTTTTACTTTAGTTGCATTGGATTCATAAATTAATTCTGAGAGATAACATCTTTACAAGGTTAGGTCTTACCATCCTCAATCCAATAGAAATCCTGTTTATTCAGCTTATTAAGTACTCTTTGATTTTTCTCTGCAAAGAAAAATTATGAATCTGTAGTTACTGTTGCATTTGTTCTCTATTGGAAACATAATTTTGTGACTTATTTTTTGAAGATGATGTTTGCTGGGGTGGAGGGATGCCATTGATTATTAATACATCTTGGATCTGGCAATCTTTCAGAATTTTGTTCTGTTCTAATAATATCTGTAGATTCTATTGAGTTACTAATGTAAATAAATACATATCACCTTTAAGGAATAGATTGTGTGTCCTCTCCTTCAATCTTACCTTATATTTTTTAATCTTTTATTAATTTACCTAAGACTTTTAATACTATGTTAAATATCCATATAGATAGCATGCATTCTTGTCTTATTTTTTAATCTGGTCTTAAAAGCAATATATTGTGTTTCTCCATTATATAAGATGTTTATGTATGACTTTGTCAAGTTAAGGAAATTGCATTCTGATCATGGTTTTTTAAGTGGCTTTATCACAATTAAGTCTTGAACTTTATCAAATGCTCTTTTGTTTCTCATCTCGTGAGATAATCACGCCTTATTTTTTTTCCATGCAGTCCATTAAGGTAATGAGTTCTATTGATAGATTATCCTAAGGTTAAAGTTCTCTTACATTTCTAAAAGCCACCTGATTTATTTTTTAATATGATGTTGAATTTGGTGAGCTAATATTTCATTTTGGACTTGAGAAGTTTATAAAATAGTATTTCCTGATGTATGAAGGCAAAAAGTAAATACAAAATTTATGTGAGTATGTTTGATTTAGAAGTTCACTGGTTGGTCGTCACAAGAGAAAAGCTTGAGAACACAAGTCCTTTCCTTTCTTCTGTGTTCGTTTTCTTGCATGTGGTAGTTTCTGCCAGCTACTGTGGACTAAGGAAAACTTGCTCTTAAATATTTAAGTAGAGATTGTTGAGAAGAGAATCACATTAGCACCTGCTAGGGAAAAAAATAAATGATTTTAAGCATTCACTCACTACTCTAACAGAAAAGAAGAATCCCAAACAAAAAGTACATTTGAACTAATGCTGTGATGATGGCAGACAATCCTGGCAGAAACCCGGTAGATGCCTTCCATCCCTATGAACTATAAGCTGCAGGACTGTGGAGTTGGAAATACAAAAGAATCAAAAAAGAAGTCCGTTTGAAACCCTTTCAGTCCTGCATCTATTGCCACCTCCTCTAGGAGAAGCTTGCATTGTTTCTGCAAAAGCCTACCTTTGCAAATAAAAGGAGGGTCCTCAGTCACCAGAAAACAAAACCCAAATGCATGGACATTTAGTGACTGCTGTGTGCAGTATAGAGCTTAGGGGATGTTTATGCTCCAGAAGGTACCTAGTGAGAAGCTTCAGGGTGAGCTGCTGTAGAAGCTATGGGTGGTGTTTGAGCAGAAAGCAGGGATCCAGGCCCACAGCCCTGAATCCTCTTTTCCTTTGAGCAAGCTTGCAGTGCGAAAGGAGAACACCAAGCAAGAACTGATGAATGGTTTCATCAACTCATCCATATTTATTGAGCTCCTGCTAAGGCTGATCCGTGAGGCTCTGAAGGTGATGACACGGAATCTCTAAGTCCCTACTCTTACAGATACACAGTAAGGGGCGCCTGGGTGGCTCAGTCATTAAGCCTCTGCCTTCGGCTCAGGTCCTGATCCCAGGGTCCTGGGATCAAGCCCTGCATCAGGCACCCTGCTCAGTGGGAAGCCGGCTTCTCCCTCTCCCTCTCTCACTTGTGTTCCCTCTCTCGCTGTGTCTCTCTCTGTCAAATAAATAAATAAAATCTTAAAAAATAGAGAGAGAGAATATATAGTAAAGTGAGACCCACAGTACACAACTAATAATAAAGATGAGGATGATGATATAATGTGATAATGCCAAGAATCCACAGGGTGCTGTTGGGGCAGCAGAAGTTTGCAGCCTAGACAAGGAGGTTCCCACAGGAAAAGATATTTGAGCTGATTCCTAAAGAAGAAGTCAGAATTAGCTACGTGAAGGTAGTGTGTGTATATATATGTGCACACACATGTACACTGGTATAGAAATAGCGGGGGCCGGGCAGAAGCACCTGGGTGGCTCAGTCCCTTAAGCATCTGCTTTCTGTCATGATCCCAGGGTCCTGAGATCAAGCCCTGAGTCAGACTCTCTGCTCAGTGGGAAGTCTACTTCTCCCTCTCTCTCTCTGCAGCTCCCCCCACCTTGTGTGCCCACTCTCTCTCTTTCTCTGTCCCTCTCTCTCAAATAAATAAAATCTTTAAAAAGGAAGGAAGAAAGGAAGGAAAAAAGAAAGTCCCAAGGACATGTGTTTAGACAACTGCAAATAAATTACTTTATAAGACTCAAGAATTAAAGACGTCCCTGTCTATCAGAGGTAATTTGCATTTTACTGAAGGTGAAAGGAAGCCTTTGAAGAAAAAGCCCACAAATGACAAGACCAGTGAGAAACTGCTCACCATGGCAGTAGGCTTTCCATATGGACCACTACCCTGAAAAACTCCCCCACCAACTCCCCCCTGGTCCAGGAAACAGCAGGTCACAGAAAACCCTCCATGCATTCTCTTGAATAGTACTTTGACTTTCAAAATGTCCCCAAACTGCTTGCTCATTCCCTTGTAGCCAAGGATTGCCAGATGTACTAAAGACCAATCAGAAAGCCTTCCTCACTTCCAAACTCCCAACTTAATACAGTATTTGCCCATAAGAGCTGGTCTTAGTGTTTCCGCTTTTCATTCTATAAAGCTGACTCTCCTTTCTACACTTTGAAACTCTGCTGAAACAAGTGACATCAAATCGGTCCCTCCTCACAAGTTTCTGAAAAAAGAGCCTGTGAGCCTGCATTAATTTTTTCTGAGTTAATTTTGTCTTGATGTCAGAGAAGCCACTGAACAGAAAGTGGGCTGAAGATGAGGAAATAGTAAGAAATGGCAAGAAGACAACAAAGACGGATGCTGATGCTCTCATCCAGGAAAAGAGGAGGGGACAGGGGATGGTAAGAGTAGAAGAGAGGAAAGGAGAGGTGGGTGGAAAAGGGGAAGAGGAAGAGGAGGGAAAGGAGGAGGGGGGAAGGGAGAGAGAGAGGGGATCCTTAAGCAAGGCAAGTCAATAAGGTTTCAAAGACACAGATGGATTCAACAGACACTAAGAAGGAAGAATCAGGGGCGCCTGGGTGGCTCAGTGAGTTAAGCCTCTGTCTTTGGCTCAGGTCATGATCTCAGGGTCCTGGGATCGAGCCCAACATTGGGCTCTCTGCTCAGTGGGGAGCCTGCTTCCTCCTCTCTCTCTCTCTCTGCCTGTCTCTCTGCCTACTTGTGATCTCTCTCTGTCAAATAAATAAATAAATAAAATTTAAAAAAAAAAAAAAAAGAAGGAAGAATCAACCCAAGTTTCTGGTTTCCAGATGAGAAGGTTAACATTCTCTGAATGAATGTGGTAATCAGAAT
>ML109996.1:100134-203898 GCA_003697995.1 Taxidea taxus jeffersonii | reverse complement strand
AAGCCTCTGCCTTCGGCTCAGGTCATGATCCCAGGGTCCTGGGATCGAGCCCCACATCAGGTTCTCTGCTCAGTGGGGAGCCTGCTTCTCCCTGTCTCTCTGCCTGCCTCTCTGCCTACTTGTGATCTCTGTCTGTCAAATAAATAAATAAATAAATCTTTAAAAAAATAAAAATAAAAAAATTAAAATGACATGAACTAAAGGTATACAAAATGAACCCTCAGGTCTTTCAAGTAGGCCTTCCAATGCCAGAGCAAAAGTAATAAAAGTGCAGGTTTCCTAATTTGGGGTCCTCCTAGGCAAAAAGGGCCCTCAGGTGAGGCCATGCTGCCCCAATCCATAACCTTGGCCATGAGGTACCTGAAGGAGAGGACTGCGCAAGGAAGCAGAAGTCTCCTCAGCCTACCCACCACTTCTCCAGGCTGAATTCCTTCACCAGCTCACATGCCACTGACTCCTTAAGAAGAGTTAGAAGTGATGACACTTGGAAGTTCAATTTCCTCTGTCCTCATTTCCGGGATTCTCCTTACCATAGTGCTCCCATTACTATGCTGCCTGTCTTTTGTCCGGCTCAACTGGTTGGGTTTTCACTCTTAGATTGTGAGCTCCTTGGTGATAGGGACTAATCGGTGTTTCTCACTCTCTCTTTCCCTTCTCCCTTCTCTATCTGAATTTCTATCACTGTCTCTCTCTTGTCCCTTGTTTTCTGCCTCTATTTCTCTGTATATGGGCATTCAGAGTTTTCCTTGGGCCCTCCTCCAGCATCTTTGCCAGGTCTCCTAGAAGGCATGACATGGAGCCATGACTGAAAATGACTTCCCTTTGTTCTTGTCCTCCCCTGAGGACAGGCGCATTTGTGCAATACAGGTGAGGCTCTTTTTCAGCACTCCAGGCACACAAGTATGTACACACACACACACACACACACATTTGTGACCTTCTATTTACTTATGCAACATTTTAAAGAGAACCTTAAGGACAAGACCTATGCTATTATTTTTCTATCCCCAACACCCAACATCATGCCTGATACCTAGGAAATACTTAACCTATATTTGTCAAATGAATGTTTAATAAATGCCTCATAGGGGCATGTGGGTGGCTCAGTAAGTTAAGCCATCTACCTCCAGCTTAGTTCATGATCTCAGGGTCCTGGAGATGGAGCCCCACATCTGGCTCCCTGCTCAGCAGGGCGTCTGCTTCTCCCTCTCCCTTTGCCCCACACCTCCCCACATGCTCTCTCTCTCTCTCTCTCTCTAAGATAAATAAATAAAATCTTTGTAAAAAGTTTTAAAAATACAAATAAATACATAAGTGATTAATAATTGCAGAAAATTCCAAATTCTAGCAAAAATATGAGTCAGACATCCCCGGAACAAATAGAATAATTAGTGACTAACCTGTGAAAATGATTATAAAAGGTGTAAACTGCAAATGAAAGCACTGCAGATTGCACATCCCAGGGAACATTGTGTAATCAGGGAAGCCCTTGTCTGAGTGCAGGGGACTAACATAGATAATCTGCTTTCTTGTATACAAAGTGCAGTTGCCACCTAAAAATATGTCAGCATATGCAGAAAAATAGCATGCTGCCGTGCACTCAAAGATTAAGACAGATGAAGTCAGCATTCACTACCGTTTATCCTTGGTGATTCAACTCTTCCGAGTTGGGGAGGAAGGAACTACCCTTGTAAGTGCAGTAACATGAGTGGCCACTGGTATGTGGTCCTCCCAATGAGAGGCAGCCTCCTTATAAAACCAGAACTGAACTGCCTGCCCTGTCCAAAAAAAGTATTGAAGTTTTTCCCAGCCATCCCAGTTGAAGGAAAATTCAGCATATGGATCGTGGAGGCTCCTTCACAATTCGTTCCCTGAAGGCATGAGTTCTTTGAACAATTTGAGAACATGGCACAAACTGGAAAACTGGTTGATGGATGGAAATGTAAATATGAAATTTTAATGAGGGTTCTTCTTTCTCACCTAAAAAGAGATGGTAAATATTTCATGCCCTGCTCAACAGAGCTTCAAGTGTCTGGTACCATTAGTGAGATATTCCTCATCTCCTCCAAAAAGCTAACACTAGTTTGTGATATTTCATAATACCCAAACTTAGCCCAACTCTCCTACTCCATACAGTGAACACCCAGATTTCCAGGATCAAAAACACTGCTTAGTCATCTCAAGAAGGCTGCATTTTGTTCCTTTCTTTGATCCAATATTTTTGGCATATAGAGCAAAGCTCCAATTGATTGGAGTACATAAAGAATGGAAAGCAGCTTTTGATAAAATAGATTGTAAATTAATTGAAAATTTTACTTCATCCAATGTTCTTCAAAGTCTGTATTTCTGGTAGTGAGATACTTTGATCCCAAGGCCTCTTCTAACACCAGGACAGGGCTGGTATAAGTGTAAATAAAAAGGGGATACAGCAAGAAACAATAAAAGAAATGGAAGAAAAATTGCAGGAACTTATAGGAAAGTCAGCAGAGAGTGGGTAAACCATTCCCACTGTCCAATCTAGGATCTAGAATGATAGAAATCTCAAAATGGCCATGTCAAGATTGTGGCTTTGGAGAAACAAAGAAAAAGCAGTAGGAGTGTTAAATACCAAGCCATGTCACACAAATAATTCCATTCTTTAAGGCAGGAGTGAGAGCATCAGGTTGAGAAAATGCAGAGTGACCAGGAATAAAAGAGGAACAGATTTCATTTAGCTAACTGTGCAGAGCAAGACTCAGTACCATACACCAATAGCCTCAGGGGGAACCCAGAATCCCCTGAGACCTAAGAAACTCAAGGATAGTGTTCTGTGGTATCCCTGAGTAAACTGGAGAGGACTTGAAAACCATATACTGTAACTGACTCTAGAGGTGGTTAGCAAAGTAAATAACCCCACAGTTTCTGCTCTGTAGCCATGTGGTCCTGGGAAAACTTATTTAACCTTTCTAAATCTCTGCTATGGGATTTAATCATACCCGACTCATGTACGATTAGTCTGACTACCTTCCTAAAGGCATTCAAGGCATGTGACATCTGATTTTGTTCCCAAACCATTCGTAATGTGAGCCACTCACCTTGTTTACTTCCCTCACAAAACAAAGGAACAAACAAAAACAATAGATATTTCTGAAAGTACCGATTCTGAAGTTTTATCTACTTACGCTACCGTCTGATTGATTGTGGCAAGAGGAACAAAAACCAAAAAACACTTGGATATTTACAGAAAAGCTGAGGGCATATTAGAGAATGAACCTGGATTGAGCCTATCTCCCTGCCGCAACCTCCCAGGCCCCCCATCTAGGTGGTGCTGTGTCCACCTCAGGTGGCCAGCACCTTCCACCCAACCTCCTTCCACCATTAGCAAAACCAGGAAAAACCCACATAAGGTCATTGACAGCAGAGTGTGTGAGTCTAGGGTTACTTCTTTTGTAAGAAATCTGTGTTCTAAGCTTTACTTCAGATGCGGAGTAAAAGTTAAAGAGACAATAAACACAGAAGAAATGAAAGGGAGGTATATTACTAGCATCATTGAAGTCACAACCTATCACCAAAGACTACTCTGTCTACTGCTAAAGCTGGTCCCAACTCCACCTATGGAAAATAACTCAATCTTCCTTTAATTAATCATAGTCTTAAAATGACCACTCATTAGAGATTGTTAAAGGGAAATGGAGACTATATACTAAGTCTAGTTCATACCTGGGAAGTTCCTCTTTGGAGGAAAACCACAATATTAAACTGCAACAGTCCTGTCTGACCTTTCCCACTGAAACTGAAAACAAAACAACTTAGTCAACTGAGGAATCCAGTCAAATGGTGTTTCCCTTAGTTTGGGCCTTTCCTGTGATCCACAGCTAACGGGGTCGCCATCTTTTTCTTATTTATGAAACTCATTACCCAACAAACCAAAAATGGCCTCCCGTGGAAGCTGACCTGAAAACCCTCCTGGCTTCAACTTGGTAAGAAACATTGAATTAATTAAACCCAAGATTGCAGCGTCCTGAACTGAGACAATGGCTCCCTCAGGGTGAACTGCAAACACAAACCCCAGGAGCCTTTTATGGCTGGTAGCATGAACAGCCTATCCCCTCAGCAGCCTTTCAATTAGTTGGGAAGGTGGAGGCTGCCTGCTAGGTCTGGTTTTGGATGCACTGAAGTTCCTCTGGCGGATGTGGCATGTAATTAGCAGGCACATTGCTGAGCAATTGGTTTGCAACGCGCAGCTCTGGGACTCAAACATCACAGACTCCCACCCCCGACCATGTTCCCTTTCTTCTTCATTTTGCAGCATCGAATGCAATTCCAGGCAGCAGAGGAAAAATACATTTAAAAAAAAAGCAATACACAATGTCTGCATTTATTCTGGAGTTTTGAAAATGGGTTCTCCTAATGGGAAGCCAGGGCATCTGAGAGCCCCAGGGAGGTCACAGGAGTGAAGGCCAGAGCCTCAGGGCCAGAAGGGTCCCCTGCATTGGTGATCAGCCTTTGCAGATGATAGGTCCTCTCATTGCACACCCAGGGTGCAGCAGGTGATGGATTGAAAGGGTAGGGAGTGACAAGTTGCTGCAAGAATAACAGTTCAAAGTTGAAGCATCTGAGCCAGGCTGTGGGTCATGAGGGAGTTGGAGAGGCAGGCCTAAATCTCAATGTATTCAGCACTCCACCTGCCACTGATACAAAGAACCTCAACTCTGTTGTAGTCAAGATTATAATATTAACACCATGCATACTGAACACCTCTTGTGTGCCAGATCTTTAAACACACACCATTTAGTTGTGACTTCAATATTCTATTGGATGAGTAAAGGAGGGCTCAGGGGTTGAAATCTGGCTCAAAGTTACATGGGGAACAAGAGCCAAAGGTGGCCCTCAAGACTCAGGCCAACCTGCATGATCGTATCAGAGCCAACTGTTGAAATTCTTGGCAGACACAAACCCAGGGCATTCTGAGGCCCAGTGTGCAGCTATCTAGCCAACTCTACCTTCTAGAAGTTCCCATCTTAGGAGACATGCTTTTCAAAAAGAAGATCAAATATAAATAAATGGAAGATGGCAGTGCAACAAAATATCCTGTCTTCTGGGCCTAATTACAATTAGCTCAAAAACTCAGCCTCAAATGATGATGTATTTAGCACCGGAAATTAAATTCATTAATTATTGTGCAACCACCACCAAATCTCACAGCAAGTCCATCCTCTGAATAAAGTATTTCAAAATTAATGACATACTTATTTCTGCTTACTAACAATTTAGTAGTTATGTGCTAAGCATTTTTAATTATGTGAAAAAGAAAAAGGGTGGCAGGAGGATTGGAAGATAATCAAATCAGCAGCACCCTCGACTGGAAGGCAAAAGAATCGAGACCTCTAGAGAGAAGTGTCTTCTGTCTTCCTGGGAGTTCAAGCATGAGAAGGATGGCTGAGCCTATCCTTAGTCGAACATATAAAGTACGTCATGTGGGAAGGACAGAGGTATGCATAGTATGCTGTGAGAGCTTGAAGTATTTGGGGAAATCATATGAAGGGAGACAAGGTCAGACCTCCTGGAGGTGGTGGTTGAATCAGTCATTTAAAGATCATAAAAGCTAACCAGTTCAAGGAGGAGGAGGGAGGAAGAAAGAGTAGGTCATTCCAGAGACACAGCTGAGCATGAAAACCTGAATGTAAACTAGAAATAGGATATTGTGTACCATGTTGCTCCTATAACAAGTTTGGAAAACCAAGGGTAGACCAGTTAGATTGGCGGGTGGGGGTCTAAAGCAGAGAAGACATGGAGGAGGGCCTTCCATCACTAAATGAAAGTACATCTGGACTCTGTCTCATTAGACATTTTCCCGTCATTGTGCTGCACAGACAGGAAACAAACTGGTATTTGACAACCAGGAGAGAGAGAGAGTTCACAAGTGAGAGATGACTAATAAAAGCTTAAATAATGAAAGTTATCACCTGATTATTTTTATAAACTATAAATTAGAAGTTCATCCCATCATGATCTCCATAACCCTTAGTTACTCACTTTGTGATATGTTTTCTTGAGTTGCAGCAAAAGAAAGGACATTACACCCAGCATGCCAGGAAGTAGTCATAACAAGACCAAGGCATCCGTGGGAAAGTCTCCCATGTGAAGAGCATTTGTCATGTTACTCTCTGTAAAGAAAGGTTGACAAGGTCTACAGTAGTTGTGAAGTGCCCCTGAGGAACTATTAGCTGAGTTTTATGACCATGCTTTCTTTGGCAAATTTGAAATTGTCTATGTTTTTTCAACCTCCCACTGCATTGCCCCCCTTACCCCTCCAGGATAGCTGTTGTTGTCAATTTTCTTCAAAGGACAAGATCAGCATCTAGAACAATACTCAAGACTAGGAGATGCTCAATATATGTTGACTGTTGAAGTAACAAACTAGGGCTAAATTTTCTAACACAGATTATCCACCATCTGATGCCTTGTTTGTCATGCAGCACTATATGCAGCTGATACAAACACTGAGGCTGAAAGTGAGCTCTGGTAGAATCATAACCTAAAGTACATGGAATTAATTTGGGGAACAAGACAGCAGGCAGCAAGGAAATTGCTATAAAAGATATTATAGACTGAATGTGTGTGTCCTTCTGAAATTGATATGTTGAAATCCTGCCCTCAAAGTGATGATATTAGTAGTTGGGCCCTTCGAGGTAATCAGGAATTGAGGGTAGAGATCTGGTCAAAAGAATTGGTGCCCTTATAAAAGAGAATCCAGAAAGAACCTCACTCTCTCCCTTCACCTCATGAAGCTACACGGAGAAGACCACCATCTGTGAACCAGGAAGCAAGTCCTCACAGGACAAAAATCTTGACCTTGGACTTCTGGCCTCCAGAACTGTGACAGAGTTCTGTTGTTTATAAAGCATCCAGCCACAGCACTTTGTTATAGCCCTTTAAACTAAGACAGAATACCAGAAAATACTAAGGAAACTGCTTTAGAAGACTGAAAAAATTCATGAGAAAGTGGTAGACAAGCCTAGCAAGATGACAAGAGATCTGCTCTAAGAAGCTGAAGCCAAAAAAATGGTGACCCCTATTACGTGTGGTGCCACTATTGAGAACCTCATATCCTTTGACCAAACCATTGCATTTATAAATAAACCCAATCAGAGATAGAGCTCATATAAACAGTATAGGGTCTAGAATGAGATACCTGTGCAAAACCGCCTTCTAACCTGGATGGCTGACTAGCTTAACAAGAAGGTCAAAGTCCCTATAAGTGTTGTGACACAGTTGATTTTGTAGCATAAACTCTGGAAATAGAGTCTATCGGGAAAACATCCAAGTCCTTACCCTGTCACTGACTATAAACAAAGACTTGCCACATAACTTCTCTGTGCCTCAGTTACTTCCTCTATAACATGGAGACAGGGGGGTGGGCAGATGGACAAGGAGAGATAGGTGCAGAACGCACTTGAATTTTTTTTCTCCAACTGAGTATAAAGAGCACTCTGTAGCCAGGAAAGAAAAGCCAAACAAATTTGCCACTGTGAACAGAAGAAGGATAAAGCATAATCTAGAAACAATTGTCTTGAATAGGATAAAACATCAGCAAACAAAAGTTCCACTGGGAGAAAAAAAAAATTGCCTCCAGGCAAAGGAAAACACATTAAAAAAAAATTAACTGCATCTCACAAAAATCATGAGACAAATCAAGGGAAAAAGCAAGAAGAAAAGGCAAACAAAAAATCTTTCTCCAGAAGATGAAGACAGTCTTAGGCAAACAACTGCTTTGAACTTTCAAAAGCATTGAAGAATATTGAAACTTCGTTTTAAAAAAGATGAAACATGAGAGACAATGAATAAAGGAAATGGACTATGAGGAGCTAAGGAGGAAAACTGAGGAGAAAAAGAATATAATTGCAGAGATTTAAGCCGAATTAGAAGCAAAAGTATATCACACACAATGCTAAAGAAACGCAAGGAAGGAATCAAAGATGCGTTAAAAAAAGAGAGAGAGGGAGTGAGAGAGAGATACAAAATGCAGGTAATTGGTGTTCCCTGAAAAGACAATAGAACAAAATAAACAATGAAAGATACATTTTAGTCACAACTATTCATGTTTAGAATGAAAATGCAAATAACTGAAAAGTGAATTTTTGTCCCTGGAGAGTGGAATTTCATGTGATTTTTATTAATTTTCTCCTTTTCTGTATTTCATCATTTTTCTACCCCCCCCCAAAAAAAAGTTTCCCTTTGTGGTGATATAAAACAATAAGAATTCTTATTTGTAGCCCCGGCATGCTGCTCCAAGGTGTTCACAGGGCTCCATCAAAAGCAAAGCCAACCACCAGAAACAGACAATGACTTCAATAAACCAGCCTTTGTTAGCTTCTGAGATCGCATTCCTGGTTCAACCACACTATGTCCTCTTTACAACCAGACAGCATTTGAAAGAGTATTGTCAAGGTCAGTTTTTCTTCCCAAAGAGGTCCACCTTACAGCCCAACACTATCATCTATACCACAGAAAGCACTCCAAAATTTCCAGAACCAGACAACATTAGCACTTAGTTGTATCTGTTTCTTCTGCCTAGAACCACAGAGAAGAGCTTCAGGGGGCAGAGACAATGTTGGAAACCTGCCCTACCTTTCTCACAGTGCCTCCTGTAATCTCAGAGCCAGAGAGGGCTCTCTAAATCTTTCTGAAATAGGTGTTGAATCAGTCCCAGAAGCAAATGTCAGTATCAAGTCGGTTCCAAGGGTCTCTGCTTCAAATTTTGACCCAAGACAACTAAATTCAGGACCACTGTTGTTCTTTTTCCTCCTAGATGGAAATAAAATCTTTTGCCTTATTTAAATCTCCAAAAAAGCCAGCAGACTTGCTTTTCTGCAATCTGAAAGAGAATAATAATATAGGACACATGATTATTTCATGGTCCAACTCTGTTCCTTTGTAACTATACCTAGGAAAGATCAATGACAACATAACAGCTTTTCTCTGCAAATCATTTGATGGACCATACTGGTTATTAGGTATAGTCATTAAGTTTCACACATGCTGAAGGTCCATCTCTACGATCCTTCTCAAAAGGAGCTCAGAAGTAATCTGATGCTTTCTTTTTCAATTTCAAATAGGTGGGAGTTGGTGGGCTTCATTTGTCAGGGAAGACATTATACTTTAGTTCAGAGAACAAAACAATTTATTGTTTCAAGAGATAGCCCCATATGAAATTTATCCAGCTGTCTAAGGTCAAGGTGAGGTTCTCATCCATTCCCAAAAACAAGGATGACCATGAAACAAGGTGACACAGAGAAAAACTTTACAGGTTGGCTGCAATTCTTAATTAAGCACATGATCCCAAGCAAGGGATTACAAACACAGTAAAATAATAAAAATACGTTGTGGGATGGCTTCCTCCCCATGCACCCTCCTCAACCCAAAGTAGTTAAGGAGATTGATAAGTGTGCTACACATACCCAGGCAACTGCATCTCCTCGAGTGGGACCAATGGATCTCTCATGTTCTCAGAGTTTCATCTGTAGTTTCTTTCACCAAAACTGGGCCTGTATGCTTAGCACCAGAAGGAAGTCTATAATTTTTCTTAATGTCTAAATGAACGATTTTACCTTCAGTTTTGTATTTCTTTCTAACCTAACATGCCCCCCTCAAATAAACCACATTTTTAGCCTTCTTTAAAACTTGCTAAAGTAGAGATTTCCCAAGAGGTATCCCACATCATTCCCTGTTGTTCCCTTCTATTGGCTCTCCAATCACTCAGACATTGATAAAAACTGAGGAATAAATTATTGTGACATTTTACATTACCTATAATGATTAAATGCAAGAAAAACAGGAAACCTAGACTCCTAAATTCTATTTACTCTTATATTTTGGAAAATAACCAATTTTGGTACAAAGTACAAGGGTCAACACAGGAGAGAATGGCCCGCTATGAGTCTTTGCCAGAAAATGTGGGATGAGATGATCACATATACTTACAGAAATGCAAACTTTGTTTTCACTTACTTAAAAGCTCTAATACCTTTAATAAAAGCATTAGGACTTAAAATAGTTATTGAACATTCAAAGCCGTATTTATTTAACATTTTCTCAGTTCAGTGACTTATAATTTCCAATGGCTATCTTATTCAAGACTCTGCCAAGTGTTGCAAAAATAAAAAGAGAAGTAAGACCCAGTCCAGGGACCCACAATATAAATGGTTACAACACAGCATAGAACCAACACATTCAGTAAATATGCTTTGACCTCCCACAATTTGCCAGCCACTATACCAAATACTTGGAGGATGTGACAAATGTTTGGAGCCCCCCACTGGACTGAGAGTTTTTACTGAGTATCCTAGGAACCCCTAATACATTCATAGAAAGAGAAGAAATGCAGCTGGGCGGAGTCCGGGCTGGTAGGAGATTAGTTCCTGGGAGAAGTCAGAGATGTCTTCGTTAAAGAGATTATAATAATACCTTAATAACAAAAGAGTAAAACAACCTCCATCACAAATTGGGCATCTCCTCCTCCTAGCTGCAGGCAAAAGCCAGTTTCAATCTTCAGCAGTGCTGGCTCTATGTTTGTTGGCTACATATTTTTAAATATGCCTGGCTTATATCCTTAAAGACATCAGTCTCTAAACTCCCATGGTCATATCCCCTGAAATATTTATCAAAGTCTTTTTATAAGCAGAAAACCTACTGAGAGATTTTCAATATCAGTAGAGTGAGCAGATTACCAATGAAAATGGAAGTTTGAAAATCCATTTTTGGTGGAGTCATAGACTACATAACCAAAAGGACTATTAATGCTAAAACATCTACACCTCATAGAATATTCTTTTTAATACATTTCTAGGTCTCCAAGAACAGAAATCTCCAAGGCCCTTACCCTTCTACCAAAGCTGAAGGTGGATCTGGAAGTCGTGAGCAAATTTAAAGGTGGGGTTGACAGGAGAACAGCGACACTGAAATCCAAAGACTCTGTTTGGGACGGCAGCAACTGGGCGCAGAGAATGAAATGCTCACAATAAAGCCAGAGACCATCAAAGGAAGCCAATATAACCCTAAATTGTAAGAATCCCCCAACAGAAGCCAACACAAATCTTCTCTGAAGGAAGTCCTCTGCAATTAGACTTAGAGGATTCCCAGAAATTAAAGTCAAACAAATTCAATATAAATTTCACAAAACAGACAGGGAAACAAACCATCAGGAGTGACACTCAACAGAAGCAACAAACAACAGGCTTAGCTCTCTAAGGGCTTTGAATTCTGAAATGAGCAAAGATAGACCATAATACAATTATGAGTGTAACACATAATTTGTAATTGCCTCCAGAAATGAAAAAAAAGTCATTTTTTAAAAAATTGGAATTTATTATCAGCTTACACATAGGGAAGAGCAAATTAAAACAGCACAGTAAAAGAAGGGGCCAAGAACATGACACAGACACAGAGATGGGGAACAGGAGCTAGGAATTAAGACACGGGAAATAGAATGAGATGGTCTTATAGCCATCTAATGAGATTCCCCAAAAGAGAAAATAAGAGTGTTGATAAACATGAATTATAATGTATCCCAAGCAAGATAAATAAGTAAATCTATCTCTAGATACACAGTATCTAGTGAAAACACATTA
Organism: Taxidea taxus jeffersonii; assembly: GCA_003697995.1. Classification (NCBI taxonomy): domain Eukaryota; kingdom Metazoa; phylum Chordata; class Mammalia; order Carnivora; family Mustelidae; genus Taxidea; species Taxidea taxus. Next base: position 192,289 of record ML109996.1, on the reverse strand, counting down.
TCATGACCAAAGAGAAGGCAAAGGAGCCAGAGGTGGGGGTTGGGGGACAGATAATACAAAGCTGGAAGCAACAACAGAAGGCAGTAGAGTGATATCTTCCAAGGACTGAGAAAAAAAAAAAATCATCAAACTTAGAATTGCATCACCAGACTACCAAGAAAAAGCTTCTAAATAAAGAAAATGATTGGAGAGATAAGAAAACAAAAAAGATGACCAAATAAAATGGTTAACATATATATAAATCTAAGCAAACACTATCTTATAAAAAATTTAAAGTAATAATATTGAATTTGTGGGCTTAAAGAAACAGAACTAAAGTACTGGACAAAAATCAGCTAAGAGTGGGTATGTGATCAGAAGTAAAATGTTCTCAAGTTCTTGTATCAGAGTAATTTGAAAAACACATGGATCAAGAAAAGCAAGCATTAGTGCTGGTTATGTTCTAGAACTTAGTTTGGATGGAAAGTTATTGCTTATGCTCAAATACATGTGTGTGTGTGTGTGTGTGTGTGTGTGTGTGTGTGTGTGTATACATATATATAAATATATGTCACATACCTTCTTTGGAAGTCATCAAAAACTAATTTAAGGAAAAAAAAGCATCACTGAGGACATATTTTGCTTTCTAGTGCACAACACAGAGAACCAACCCTTTGGTGTCCCCATTCTCCTTGAAGACTCTTCTGAACTCCTTCACATTATCTATTTACCCAGGAACATGGGCTAACCTCATGAATGGAAAATAGAAGAGACTCATTTAGTTATACTTTTTTTCTTCTTACCTGATAACAGCATCCTCTAGATTAGCAGGGATCAAGTGAGATTTGTGCTTGCAAAATAGAAAATTAGCTACATGAAATGCATTATCAAGCACCAGCAGCTTCTAGGCAGAGGACGATTTCACAGACACAGGAATTAAAAGTCCTGTTGTATCTGGGTGTGGGGGAGGGAGACGGGAGCCTCATTTCATCTGTTTGTATTAATCGCTGAATATGCTATGTGTGAAGGTGGTTGTGATATGTGTGTGGGAATTGCAGTGGTTCATACCCCAAGGGTTGCAATCCAGCATTAGCAGGTGGAAATAAGTGAGCATCAGGGGTATGTATGTTAATAAATGTGTTTAAAATATGGGTGTGTAATGGAGGTGTGTACATCTCTGTGTCTGTGTCTAGGTACATCTTTTTACATGTGGGACCTGATAGAATATCATCTTGGAGACACCCTGCATTTGTTGAGTGGGATTGGGTGTGTTGTGTAGGGTAACATATGAGAGTTTGTACGGGAAGGTGTTAAGAGTGCGTGTCTGTGTGTGTGTATTTGGATACTGTAATATTTTGTTTTTTCCCTTAGTTTATCATTTTAAATAACCAAATTATTAGGAATTTTGCTGAAGGCAGCCTATGTTAGTGGCTTTATTCCTCCCAATATGAAGGAAACAAAAGTCTTTGTTGGGCGAATAAGTTTGTTGAAACTTTCTCCCAAATATAAAGAGAACATTGATTCACTTACTGTGCTGGATACATGCCCTGCTTAAATAATTTCCACAAGGAGCTAAATCCTCTTGGTTTTGGTTTTGGGTTGGTTTGCTTTGGTTTCCCTAGCTCTTGGTCAAGAGGAAATAGCCAAAGGTCAATTGCTTGCCCACAACAGCCTGACATTTTTTTCTTTCCATCACAAAAGTGACTTGAACAAATATGTAATAACATAGCAATTGTTACCTGGTAGAGAATGGATGATTGAATGTTTTGGTCTAATACTTACCATTCATATTATCATATCAAAACAATTCCAAAGATAGTACACGTAATACTGTAATTATACCCCATTCATCTCCATACTATTCGTAAAGAAACTAGACAATGAAAGTTGAAACTTAGAAATGGGATTCCCACCCCCTACTAACTAGCAATGTGACAGGAAAGGCCAATTGAAGTAGATGACTAAGAATACTGTAAAACTAGGAAGATAAACCCACCCATGTCACAAGGTTTTCTGAGGATCAAATAAAACATAATACATACCATTTTGAAAATCCAAAGGTCATTGTAAATCTCAATTAGTACTGTTAGAGTTACTATAGGTAGTCTGTAGATGTACAAAGATGCTAACAATTCTGGTAAATAGTATTCCAATGAACCAAATTTTAGTGGCACAGATATATCCCTCCATGAATGCCATCATTTGGACCAACATCTAGTATAATAGTAAAGTTGTCAAACCAGAAATGCTGTGCATTCTGAAGGACCATTCAACATCCACTGTGTGAACCAGAGAGACTCCATCTCTCATAATTCCATCACAGCCATGGACAAAGTTTAAGAAACATTTCATGAGTATTGTGGGGAAAAATGCTGCAACATGGTTTCATAAAGTCTTTAGTAGGAAAATCTCAAAAAAAGAACTAGAACGGTATCTGAAAATAGAAAACCCATTTGCTGTGAAATTAAATATCACACTCTTCATATTGCAAAGCAGCAAACTGAGATTTTTTCCCCCACTGGTAATGAGAAATATCTAAGAGTTTGAGATTAACTGTAGTTTTAAATTTTGAGATATGTAATACTTTGTGAACAATTCTAACAAAAGTAACCTTTTTGTCTAGGTGGTTGTAAATGGGCCTTATCTTTGTTTTCAGAGCTGTCTTGAGCATGGCCTTTGTGTAACAAATGCATGAAATCATTCCTGGACTTCCTTCTTCTCAATCAGCATTTTTTTTATCATTATGTCTGTCCCCCTTGACCCAGACATCTCCTCTTGATCCCTTTTAGACCACAGCTGCAAGAATGGAGATAATCTGTGGATTTGTGCACTGAATTCCCTAGGCAACAGTCCCAGTGACACCTCCCCTTCTTAAAGAGACTATTAAGACCATGGGCATGGAGCCACTTCCCAACTCTTTTTACCAGTTCATGGCTGAGGTCCAAGCTCCACCTGGCCATCTTCCCAGGGTACCATCATCCCCAGTGGTCCTCCTTGACTTCACCCAGCTCCTCCCTCACTTCCCATACCCTCTCCCTGTGCCCTCAGGAACTGCCCCCAAAGATGTTAAATGAAGTGCCCAAGGTCACACAAATACCAAATGACAGAATAGAAATTTGAATCAAGCAATCCGATTCCAGAATCCCTGGACATTTTAACCACACTTGCTATGGCCTCCATGTACAGCAGATTCTCCAGTTCCTCAACATCTTCCCAGAGAAATCCATCCACTTACTTAATCTTTCATTGTAACATGGCTTTTAACTGAAGGTTAAAAGGCACCTTTCTTTCCTGAAAAGTGATTGTTTCTCTCGTGTCCCAGCTCTAACTCTTCTCTCTTCTCCCCACTGCCTTTTCAATCACTTCTCCTCCTTTGAAATGTATGGCATTTGCTTAAACAATCCAATTTCCCTCCTTACCACTGCCATCTCTGCAGCCTTGCTGGGGCCTGAGGAGAAACAGAAAGCAGAAGAATATAGCTATGGCAGCAAGATTTAGTTGCCAAAGATCTCCTGCTCCATCACCCCTCTACCTCGATTGGCTGCAGAACAGTTGAAAATGCCAGAACAACAGGAAAACACAGACACCAACATAGAGCACCGCAACGCACATCAAGGGTAAAAAAATTTAACGTCAGCAAGAGTCACACAGAGCGAGGCACACAAAGTACTTCCTGTCTATTATAAGCCTACATCTCTGAAAAACTGTAGCACTTTTAGTATTGCTCAGAGTGGCCTAATGAAGGAAGACTTCAGGGAAGACAGAAACTATGAGGTATTTCTTATTCTGCCACAATACAGCTTTGCAATTCTTAATGCACTATTTCATCCATCTGGTTCTTGAATCTCATCTCTATAAAGGAAGAGGTGACCCAAAATGGTTGCCACGACCCCTCCCAGGTTCAGAGTCCAACACCCCATGCCCTCACCAAAAACTAAGCTGTATGAGCAGAAAAATAAAGGAAAGACCTCTGTGTCCTGAGATGAGGTGGCTTTCAACTGCACTGTGAAGGAAAGAAGCAGACAAGCTAAGGGCAGAAAAGGACTTTCTAGAAGCAGCATGGGGTTAAGAACACACAGGGCATTGGGTGATAATTAGTAACACACTAAGTCTGAAAAAGAAACTCTCCTCTCCAATCCCACCATCCCCTGCCTCATTCCTCACAGAAACTGTTCCATGGCCATTGTGATGCCTGGGATCCAGTAAGTCCCTGGAGCTGGAAGCTGTGCCTGGCGACCCTCTCCTCAGGGCCTCAGGTGGCCGGCTTGCAACCCCCTTGTCTCCATCCGCCCACTGTGGACCTCTGGAATTGTGGGAAGGTCTGGGCTGCACATGAATCATATACCTGTCAATAATGCTGACACCAGGCCCAGGCAGGGCAAGAGCGCAAACAGACAACTGAGCAGTCCAGGTCTCCAGGGCCCTGTGGAAAATGCCAGGGATTTTGTGTCCCTCCTCCAACAGGGAAATCAGCCCACACCTGGAGGCTCCACAGATGCTGTTTAATAAGACATTTTTTTACTTCCTTCCTCTACCTCTGACAATATAATCCTTCCTGATTCTCTCCATGATTTGACTCTAAATGAAAAAGTATGATCTTGTGGTTGGGAGGAGACAAGCCTGCGACACACTGGTAATCAGCCAGGGCTTCAGCATTTGATCTGCAGAGATGGAAGAGTAAAGAGAAAGATACGTTCCTGGTAAAAACAACCAACCATTCCTCCTGTCCACGAGAGATGGTAGTCTTCTGGAGATAGTCCAGGAAGAGATGTGGAGAGAAGAGGAAGCAAGGAATCACCCTCGCTCATTTTTCCTAAAACAAATTAAAACAAAATAAAAACAAAAACTCTAAAGCCTACTTTAATAAATTACAGTCCTCTTTGGGCTTAAAATGATTTTAAAGCATCTTCTTTTAAAAAAAACTGAAGGCCCTACATCACAGCAAATTCAAGAAATTAAGTATAACTAAGAAATCAGAGGGCAAGTGGAAGGTCAAGTGTGGGCAAGGAAACTGTGTGGGAAGTCAGGGGATGGGAGAGTAAAATGAACAAGAAGAAATATGGCTTTCTTAGAAGGTTGCTCTTTCAGTCTCTCACATCCCTGACTCCCTCAACATCCCACACAGAGCCGGAAAATAAAAGGATTTCACAGTCCTGGTAACCACACACCCATCCCCACCCTTCACCCTTGAGAATTTTGCAGGTACAGGCTCTTTTGTATGACTGAATTCCACTTACTTACTTTGTTCTGACTCCCAGCCACTCCACACCAGCCCCAAGTCTTTGGAAAGAGCTAGAGGGAGGGAAGGGAGAGGTGAGAAGTCCATCTATCAATTTTATTGGCTATGTGGTTTCACTACTCTGATTATGGGGCATACAGCAATCAACAAAACAAAGATCCCTGCCCGTGGGACCCTCAATTCAAGGGGAGGGAGGGCAAGACAATCAACAATAGATAGACACTGAGTGAAAACAAGTAAATGCTATGGCATGTTAGAAGGTGTTAAGGGCTATGGATGGGGTCACCAGATAATTTATCCTCCAAACTATGATGCTTGAGAGTGAAAGAAAGCACTATTAAATATACTGAAATAATAGTGGCAAAAAGGAAATATCCTGGACAAATGGGGATGCATGATCACACTAGCCATAAACAAAGAAGTAGGCCTGAGTGAGGAGAGTCTGGAGTGTGGGTGGGAAGGGAAACTTGTAGCTATTTTTAATAGAATGGTCCCAGTGAACCTCATGGAGGTGGGAATGCCCATCTCCTGGGTCCCTGTTTTCCCATCTGCAAAAGGAAGAGATTGCCCTAAATTAATTAAGGTTGTACCCAAGGTCCAACATTGCACCATCATTGCACCATTAATGATCCAGAACAGATGAGCTCCTCTTTTCTGGTCTGCTATAAGAAGAGGAAGAAGAGGATGCTTGGGACTTCTGAGGATGTTGATCTGAGAAACCCATTAATGATGGTTGCAGATCGCACACTCCAATCCTCTACACTGATTCAGCCAGTGAATATGAATTATCATGGTTACATGGGCAAAATTGGCCTGTGGTGCTGGCAACCTGTGCTCTGATTCACAGACTTATGTGGTAGCCACCCTTCCTGAGGGGACAGGATGCTGTTCCTCCCTATGGTGATCACTGTTTTCCACATTGACCTGTCTGTCCTCGTCCTGATGGTATGGGAAGCCATTTTGTTGGTAACATAGCAGAATGGTTGGCAAAGGTAGTTTAAAAAGGTTAGAGGCAGTTCTGAGAAGGGGGTATTTGGTTTTGAACAAATAAGCTAGACATGACAAAAAACCATCCAAGTGAAAATATCCCATGACAGTTGATATGAGGGTGCTCAGGAGAGTGAAGAAAAAGTCAACTCAGTCCAAGGATTAAGGGCACTGGCTTCAAAGGCAGGCAAAACTGTGTTCTGACCGACCACAGTTATTTGACTTCTTTGAGCCTCACTTTGCCCACTGTTAATGATGGTTATAACAGCAATCCCATAGGAACTTACTAAATGGGTATGAAGTGCTCAGCTTTGGAGCCAGCACATGCTAGGGCACCATATGTATGACCATGGAGGTGGCTGTGGTCACAATTATCGAGCTGTTCACGTGGAAGTGACAGTTGAAACCATTAAGTGTGAATGGGTTAGGGGATGGAGAGTGATGGAGAATGCATTAGGGAGACGGTATAAAGGAGAGCAGGGGTCTTTCAACAACCTTGGAAAATTCTTGCATTTAGGAAGAGAAGAAAGAAGCACAAGAGACACAGACAAGCACGAGACAACAGGCTGCAGTTGGCAGCAATGTAGAAAGCTGGTTTGGAATGAGTCTGCTTCATAGAAGGGAGCTGGCATCCTCAAACTCAACAGAGAGAAGGAACACCACTGACAATCACATGGCCATAGGAAATAATTGGTAGTGGAAATGCTCCATGGTGGGTGCTGGACTAAAGACAGCTAAGGAAAGCTACATTGAAGAGTAAATTAAATCAGTAGATGCATTTGTTCAGCAAGAATTCCAATTTTTAAAAAATTAAGATACTAACTGTGGTTATGCTGTCTGAGTTTAAAGGCAGTGGAGGAGAGATTAAATGGGCCAGAGGAGAAAGATAAAATTTTGAGAGCAAGAATCTGGAAGACACTTGAAGAAGGGCCCTCTACTGATTAAGGGTAGAAGTTACAGTGGCCCTCGGAACTTCCTTTGCCTGCTCAGCTAAGATTGGAAATGGAATGGTATCCCCTGTGATTCCAGAGCAGGCCCTGGAACCTTGTGATCCCAGGGAATGTTTGTTGAATGAACGAATGAGTGAATGAATGAATTGGAATTCATGTTCCTTCTTCAGGAGACCTTGACCTTACCTTCTCCCATAGACGCAGCTCTTGAGGTCCTTCTCCAGACTTCTCTCAGCTAGTTTCACCTTCCACAACAACCCCTGGTCTCTCCCCAAATATAGACCCTTCACTCTGGCCAGGTTGGTCTTTCAAACCACAAGCTTGCCCACTCTATGCCACTGCACAGATCAGTCTCTTGACCGGGATGCCCTGTTGATCCCATGCCAAACAAAATCCTTTGAACTTGACCCAAATCTTAACTCCTCTGGCAGCCTGCTCTGGCAGGCTTCCCCACATGCCCAGCCACAGCCATGGAGGTTTCTCTGAGTTTGCCTTTGGACTTCATTGCCCAGTGTTGACGGGTATATTTTCATGTGGACAAATGTCCCATTCTACTCTGTAACAGATGGGGCAGTTCCCAGGCAGGAGCTAGAATCATCTTCCGAAAGCTCACTTACTCACATATCTGGGGTCTGGGCTGGGGAGGCTCAAATAGCCTGGGCCTGGAACAGCTGAAGCTTTTCAAGAATTTCTCTTCTCTACATGCTTTCTCCTCATGGAGCAAGGCTTTAGGGTAGTCATATTTCATACCTGTTGACTCAGTGCTCCCAAGATACATGTTCCAAGAATGAATACACCATGGTTCAAGGGAACAGAAATAGACCCTAACTTCTTGATGGTAAAGCTCAATAATACATTGTAAGAAGAGCAAATGGGATGGAATAGATAGAGTATGACCATCTCCAGAAAATACAATCAGCCACACCATCTTTTCTCCTTTGGTTGACATGTTGACCTCTCTTCTGGTTCCATTTCCATTTTGATGGCAGCCTAGTTATTCCCAGGCCTTGATCTTTGCCTCAGTTACCTACCAGTAGCTTTAAGGCATAACAGCTTGAATCTGGGGGCAGACGGAAGCAAAACCCTCTCTCTTTCTTGCTAGTTACCTAATCTTAGGCAAATCGTTTCATGTTTCTGATCTTTACCTCTCACCGGGGCAAAAATGCAACTGCCTCCTCGTGTCATTGTTCTTGATCACTGATACTATCCTTCCCATCCCTCTTGCTCCTCCACCTGGCCCCATGCACACCTGAGACCTCCATCCCATGCCTGCCCTTGGAAACAGCCCCTTCCCCAGCCTCTCCAGGCCTTGTGAGAAAAAAGTGACCAAAATCAAATAAATACAAATAAGTGCGTTCACTCCACAAGCCAGCACCTTCCCATGATAAACCACTTAATCATGTGCTAATGATGAAGAGTCGACTATCTTGATGCCAGACATTGGAGGCTGAGGATGCCCTTGGTGCCCTGGTGTTAATTACTTCCTTGACTAACTCCAAAAGACACTTATTAAACTCTGAAATTCTCTGCTTATATAGGGCTCACACAAGTACAGCTGATGTCCTTTTCACTTTCTGAATCGAGGAACAAAAATACCAGCCAGGGAAGAACAGGTCTTGCTGAGGTGGGGGAAAGCAGACAGAATCCACTAAAGGAAGGCCCATCTCCCAGAGAGCCGTGGAAACCACAGAACACAGAGGCAGCTCCATGGGGCACCAAGAGCCAAACACACCTGAGTTCTAATAAATCCTCGCTCTGGCACTTGGGAATATCATGGTCTTATGCTGTTGACTCAGCTTTCCTTGTGCCTGTTTCATCTGTGAAATGGGAGTGTGATATCTACCTTCTAGAGTTGGTAATAGCTATATTCTTCCAATGCCTGATCCATAACATTTGGCAATAAATGGCAGATACCACTCCCAACCCAACACATTTACAACTACTAGTCATAGTATCACTACTCTGGCTAAAATGTCAGCCTAATTTGACAATGCCCTATTATTATCCAAGACAGTCAACATCAGACCAAGGCAAAGGCAAATAGGGTAGCAAGAGAAAGGAGTGACCCTCAAAAGTTTATTTTGGGATCCTCATGGTGATGTCAAGTCTTTTCTGTCAACACCCTCTACCTACTTAGGTCTCCTTCCTAAGCTGTGTCACCAGAAAAATTCTCCAAATCAAACCAACCATGAACTAAACTTGAATCCTGCATCTGCTGCCCTCTGTCTGTTCAACTTCAGACAAAAGAAAAACCATTTCAGCTTCTCATTCTATAAGATACAGATTGTAATACTTACACCATGTACTTATTTGAGAAGTTCAGTGTAGTGTGTCTAAAATCCCTATTTGCAGGAAAGGTAGCTTAAATAATTGAGATATGTTGTCTCTTTGAACTTAGGATGTATTCAAGTCTCTTCAACCTAGGGCAAAAGCATGTCCTGCAAAAGAGCACATTCCACACCTGACTATTGCCTATTACACACACACACACACACACACACACACACACACATATCCATATACACACACGCACTCACACACATATACACACGAATACACACGGTCACACGTGCACACTCACACCTGTACACATGCACACTCACACCTGTACACATGCACACACATGAACACACTCAGATATACACATACACATTCTTACACATTCACACATAGACACATGTATGGATGCACATACACACAGCACACACACACAGTCAAATACATGGGCCTCTCCTAGGATGGGGCCCTGTTTTACCCTACAATTCTTTAGTAATCTCTCTAAGTAATTTTGAAGGAGAAAGCAATTTGCACTTAGGACAGAATGTAATTCAGAGGAGGTTATGCTCCCTCTATCTCTTTGGTCATAATGTCTTTCATACCAGGCTGTGCAAATTATGGACTACTTTCTGAGGCTATTGAAGGATTAACAAATCCAGATGGATCACCACAATTTCCTGGGCACTTTCATAAGAACTCATACTTGGGTCCTATCATGGAGCTACTGGACCAGCATACACAGAGCTGGGGTCCAGGGATCGATATTTTTTTAAGGATCCCTCTATATTTCTAATGCTCAATCAAATTCAAGGCCCACCCATTTGATTCTTGCAATCTCTCTGTGTGCTGGCTTCAGATGAAATCATGAATCCATTTCATAGATGAGGAAAGTGAGGATAGGTGAGGTTTGATAAAATGACAAATCAGTGGCCAGCAGAGACAGACCTAGAATCGTTTCTTGGCCTCTCAGTCAGCCTTGCAGGTGACCAGCTGTGTGAGCGTGGAAAAGTCACTTCGATTCTCAGGACCTTCATTTCTCTGTATGTCAAAAGGACAGAGGACTCCAGTCTCCTTAGCCCTAGGGAAGCATGGCAAGAATGACATGAGCTGATGTGTGGGAAAATAATAGACACTTCGTATATAAATAGGAGATGCTATCATGATTTAAACGTAGGGCCCAGAATTTCTCCAGAAGTTAGGGTCTCAGCCTTCAAACAGATTCCTGGGCAGAGCATTTCTATCTATTTCTATCTAGTGGACCAAGCGTGGACCCTTGATCCAGAGTCTCTTCCAAAGGAAAGCAGACTTGGCGGGAAGACCAATTCACCGTTTCTTCAAGTGACTGGAATTCATGATATGGTGACTAACATGGCTACTGTCCCCTGCCTTGTAGACTGGGGAGCTGACAAAGCCAATCTGTCCGGTCCTGAGCCTTTGCTCATTTCTGGAAACATTTCATCATCCTTCTAATCAGTTCCCATTTTGTGTCCCAACTAGTTCAAGTGAGTTTCTGCTACTGTCATCCAAAAATAGCTCTAAAAAACACAGGTACCCAGTCATTTTATTAAGTGCTTTTGCTGACAATGGAGACAGTATCCAAGACAGAGGCCAGGTGTCCTTGCTTAACAGAGGCGGGCCTCCTTCTTCTACAGGACTGCTTCCCTCAGGATGTCTCCCACCTGGCCCCTGAGAGGCAGAGAAGGCGAAAGGTTCTGCTGTCTTTCTTCACGATGATGACCACCTTGCCATCTGCAGTGATGAGGACCATCATGTTCTGGGATCTTCTCTCAAAGAGATGTAGAATGGTTTCTTGGCAACTTGAATTTGTTTGGCCAATCCAAAGGCAGGCAAAGGAGCTAGGAAATAAGGCAAATCTATTCTGACTTCTGTTTGCAGCTTAAAAACCATTATTTTCCAAATCCCTGATAAGGAAACTAAGAGCTACTTTTGGTTGGTCTATAGTCACGGTAGTGTACTAAGTAGCAGCTTTTTTTGAATTAGTCTCACTCCTGGATCCATTTTATGTCCCTAACTTGCTTTGCCTTCCCTCCCCCCCATTTCTTATTTCTAATATATGTTATTTTGCTGCATTTTAAGCCTCCTTAAATCCCTTCTGGACCAAGAAGCAATATAACAAAGTAAAAACAGATTTCTCCTTTGTTACCAGAAGAATTCTTCCACTTTTATGTTACACACAGGCACATAAAATGATGGATAGTCAGAAATAAAATATTTAGGCTCAGTGTTCCATCAGTCACCGCCAGGCATTTACTGTGCACTTCTTATGTACAAGGAATTGTAGGGACTACAAATACATGTAACAAACAGCAAGAAACTTCCAGTGGAGCCCAGACCAGATGACAGTCACACAGGAAGGAAAAATCATCCAGATTGCATGGCCACTGATGGAGGCAATACTTTGATCTGGGGGGCTGGGGTCCAGAGAAAGCAGCAGGAAGGTGAAGGGACTTAAATTGGGCTCTGAGGAATAGAGACAATTCTAATATGTGGGGGAAAATATAAGAGAACAGATAATAACTTAGAGCACAGGAAGGAGAGAATTACAATCTCAGGAGAATGGCATATACTTAGGGTTCTCAAATTTGAGCACGAGAATCACCCAGAGGGCTTGTGAAGGCCCAGACAGCTGAGTCCCACCCCCATGTTCTGATTCAGCAGGCCTGGGGTGTGACCCAAGACGCTGCATTCCTGACAAATTCCCAGCTGATTCCTTTGCTGCTAGTTAGGGACCCACACTCGGAGAAACACCGATCTAAACAAGAGAGCTCTCTACACTGTATTTCAGATAAGACTTACAATGGAGGGTCCTGTTTCAAAGCAGTGGGAGTTAAGAGGGAAAGTCTGCTAGGGTCCACTTTGTCAGACCTTAATGTGCTGAGCACTGCCGTGTGTCCCTGTCACCTTCCTGCAGACCGCTCAGAGCCTCTCCTCACCACCCCGCCCGTGCACTTCTTACTGTCCTTACTGACAATATTCCCAGCTTGCAGGGGTATGAAAGAATAGAGTGTGTTGGCCTTTTCTTTCCTGGCCTCTGGGAAAGATTGGGAGAGATTTGCCTCCAGCCCAAATCAGACTATGTCCTCAGATGGTTTTCTATAGCCCTGCACAACTCCTGTGCACATCTGTATTTCCATTAAATCCTTCCCACATGCTGGTACACACCCCTCTGACCACAAGCACTGCTCTACTCCCTACTCTCACCGCAACTGGACCCAAGGACACAATACTGTGGGACATGTGACCATGGCCTACAGGGTAAGGCTTTCCAAATCCCATAGGTACTTTTACTCCCAACGAGATGGAGGGCCATGCAACTGACTTAAGAGTTGGACAGTCACTCAGCCTCTCACCACTTACCGCATGGGTAATTTTAGAAGACTACTTGATATCTTAACCTCAGTTTTCCCATCTTGTAAAGAAGATAAAATGGTGCAATCCTCATTGTGAAAACTTGAAATAATGGGATCTGATCTAACATGTGCATTTATTTATTGCATGTCAATAAATGGGAGCAAGTTCTGGGATAAGTCCACTGTTCAAGGTTGTATCTTCATTACCTAACAGTATTTAATAATTGCCTTCTCTATGTCTAGTGCTAAATATGTATTTTAGTTGAAAAGATAAGGGGTGCCTGGGTGGCTCAGTCAGTTACTGTCTGACTCTTGTTTTCAGCTCAGGTCATGATCTCAGGGTCCCGAGATAAGGCCTCCATGGGGCTCCATGCTCAGCATGGAGTCTACTTGTCCCTCTCCCTCTGCTCCTTCCCTCACTCATGCTCTCTCTTGCTCTCTCCAATAAATAAATAAAAATAAAATCTTTTTCTCTTACACTGTTGGTGGGAATGCAGGCTGGTACAGCCACTCTGGAAAACAGTATAGAGGTTTCTCAAGATGTTAAGAATAGAGCTACCCTCTGACCCAGCAATTGCACTGCTGGGTATTTACAGCAAAGACACAGATGTAGTGAAAAGAAGGGGCACATGCATCCCAATGTTCACAGCAGCAGTGTCCACAATAGCCAAACTGTTGAAGAAACTGAGATGTCTTTCAACAAATGAATGGATAACAAATATATGGTTCATATATACAATGGAATATTACTAAGCAATCAGAAAGGATAAATACCTACCATTTATATCGACATGGATGGAATGGGAGGGTATTATACTAAGTGAAATTAGTCAATGAGAGAAAGATAATTTTCATATGGTTTCACTCATATGTGGAATATAAGTAATAGTGCAGAGGATAATAGGAGAAATGAGGGAAAACTGAATGGAAAGAAATCAGAGGGAGACAAACCATGAGATACTCTTGACTTGGGGAAACAAACAGGGTTGTGGAAAGGGAAAGGGAAGTTGGGGTAAATGGGTGATAGACATTAAAGAGGGCACGTGATGTGATGAGCACATGGTGTTATACACAACTCACAAATCACTGAACATTATATCAAAACAAATGTTGTAGGTCAAGATGGCAGAGAAGTAGCAGGCTGAGATGACATCAGGCAGGAGGAGATCAGCTAGATAGCCTATCAAACCATTCCGAACACCTACGAATCCAACAGGAGATCGAAGAGAAGAAGAGCAACAATTCTACAAACAGAAAATCGACCACTTTCTAAAAGGTAGGACCAGCAGAGAAGTGAATCCAACCCGACAGGAAGATAGACCCCGGGGTGAGGTGCCGGCTCCTGGCAAGCGGCGGAACAACAGAGCACAAAATCAGGACTTTTAAAAGTCTGCTCCACGGAGGGACATCGTTCCAGAGGCTAAACCGGGGTGAAGACCTCGCGGGGACAGCGTGGACTCAGTTCCCGCGGGGTCACAGAAGGATCAGAGCGTCTGAGTGTCGCAGGGCTCACAGGTATTAGAGCAAAGAAGCTGGCTGTGGAGACAGAGCCGAGGAGTGAGCTCTCAACTCAGAGTTACGTTGAACCATAATCTGTGACACAGGCTGGTGCTCTGTGCGTGGGGGCCCCACAAGATCCAGGGAGACTCCGACCTGGGAGAGCCCAGGGATCTGCGGAGTTCAGAGACTCCAGGTAGGACTCTGCCAGAGACAGAGATGCTTGGTCACAGGCTGGGTGACCTCGGAGCACAGCCAGAGACCAGTGAGATGGGACTGATTGTGCGCGATTTTCTCCAAGTGCGACTGGAGGCTGGGGAGACGGGAGTGATTAAGCGTTTTTCTCTGAAGGCGCACTGAAGACTGGGGCCCCGAGCTCTCGGCTCCTCTGAGCCGGAGATTGAGAGGCAGCCATTTTCATTCCATCCTCCTGAATTCTACAGAAAGCGTTCAGGGAACAAAAGCCCCTGAAAGTGAACCTGAGAGGATTACTTAGCCTGGCTCCTTGTAAGGGCGGTGCAATTCCACCTGGGGCAGAGACACTTGAAAATCACTACAACAGGCCCCTCCCCCAGAAGATCAACAAGAAATCCAGCCAAGACCAAGTTCACTTAACAAGGAGAACAGCAGAATTCCAGAGGAGGAGAAAACAAAGCATGGAATTCTTGGCTTTCTCCCCATGAATCTTTAGTCTTGCAAAGTTAAGTTTTTTTAATTTTTTTCTCTTCTGCTAATTTTTTTAACTTTTACCCTTTCCTCTTTTAACATTTTAACTAGTTTATCTTAATAACTTTCTTTAAAAAAATATTTTTTGAACCTTTATTATTATAGTCATATTTTATCCTTCACTGTATCTAACTTTATTCTTTGTATACACATAGGGGTTTTTTTTTCTACTTAAAATTTTGGGGTAAACTTCTTCTAATAGATCAAAATACACCACAAATCTAGTACCGGGTTTGATCTAGTCTCCAGCCCAAGGAAGTTCTCTCCACTTTGTTTTTTATTTTATTTTATTCTCCCTACCAACTTACCTTATCAACTCCTTTGTTAGAAAAAAAAATTTTTTTTCATCTTTATACTCATATTTCATCCCTTCATTGTGTTAACCTTTATATATGTTTTTCATTCTTTAAAATTTTGGGAGGTAGTTTCTTCTAAGAGACCAAAATACTCCCAAAATTAAGTGGGTGACCATGTTCTAGTCACCAGTCTAATAAATATATGTTTTTTCTTTTTTTATATTTCTTTCTTTATTTATGTTCTTTTTTTTTCTCTTTTCTGAACTTCTTTTTAACCCCTCCACCCCCCCACGATTTGGAGTCTCTTCTGATTTGGTTAAAGCACATCTTCCTGGGGTATTTGCCATCCTGTTAGTATTACATTTGCTCCTTCATATATTCTTATCTGTACAAAATGACAAGGCAGAAAAACTCACCAAAAAAAAAAAAAGAACAGGAGGCAGTACCAAGGGCTAGGGACCTAATCAATACAGATATTGGTAATATGTCAGATCTAGAATTCAGGATGATGATTCTCAAGGTTCTAGCCGGGCTCAAAAAAGGCATGGAAGATATTAGAGAAACCCTGTCAGGAGAAATAAAGGCCCTTTCTGGAGAAATAAAATAACTAAAATATAACCAAGTTGAAATAAAAAAGGCTATTAATGAGGTGCAATAAAAAATGGAGGCTCTTACTGCTAGGATAAATGAGGCAGAAGAAAGAATTAGTGATATAGAAAACCAAATGACAGAGAATAAAGAAGCTGAGCAAAAGAAAGACAAACAACTACTGGACCACGAGGGGAGAATTCGAGAGATAAGTGATACCATAAGACGAAACAACATTAGAATATTGGGATTCCAGAAGAAAAAGAAAGAGAAAGAGGAGCAGAAGGTATACTGGAGAGAATTATTGTAGAGAATTTCCCTAATATAGAAAAGGGAACAAGCATCAAAATCTAGGAGGTGCAGAGAACACCCCTCAAAATCAATAGGAATTGGTCCACACCCCGGCATCTAATAGTAAAATTTACAAGTCTTAGCGACAGAGAGAAAATCCTGAAAGCAGCACGGGACAAGAAGTCTGTAACATACAATGCTAAAAATATTAGATTGGCAGCAGACTTATCCACAGAGACCTGGCAGGCCAGAAAGAACTGGCATGACATATTCAGAGCACTAAACGAGAAAAACATGCACCCAAGAATACTTTATCCAGCTAGGTCATCATTGAAAATAGAAGGAGAGATAAAAAGCTTCCAGGACAAATAAAAACTGAAAGAGTTTGTAAACACCAAACCAGCTCTACAGGAAATATTGAAAGGGGTCCTCTAAGCAAAGAGAGACCCTAGAAGTATTATCAGAAAGGAACAGAGACAATATACAGTAACAATCACCTTACAGGCAATACAATGACACTAAATTCATATCTCTCAATAGTTACCATGAATGTAAATGGGCTAAATGCCCCAATCAAAAGACACAGGGTTTCAGAATAGATAAAAAAACAAAACCCATCCATATGCTGCCTACAAGAAACTCATTTTAGATCAGAAGACACTTCCAGATTCAAAGTGAGGGGGTGGAAAACAATTTTCTATGCTAATGGACATCAGAAGAAAGCTTGGGTGGCAATCCTCATATCAGATCAATTAGATTTTAAGCCAAAGACTATAATAAAAGATGAGGAAGGACACTATATCATACTCAAAGGGTCTGTCCAACAAGAAGATCTAACAATTTTAAATATCTATGCCCCTAACATGGGTGCAGCCAACTATATAAACCAATTAATAACAAAATCAAAGAAACACATTGAAAACAATACAATAATAGTAGGGGACTTTAAAACTCCCCTCACTAAAATGGACAGATCACCCAAGCAAAAGATCAACAAGGAAATAAAGGTCTTAAATGACACACTGGAGCAGATGGACATCACAGATATATTCAGAACATTCCATCCCAAAGCAACAGAATCCACATTCTTCTCTAGTGCCCATGGAACATTCACCAGAATAGATCACATCCTGGGTCATAAATCAGGTCTCAACAGGTATCAAAAGATTGGGATCATTCCCTGCATATTTTCAGACCACAATGCTCTGAAGCTAGAACTCAATCACAAGAGGAAATTTGGAAAGAGCCCAAATACATGGAGACTCAACAGCATCCTTCTAAAGAATGAATGGGTCAATGAGGAAATTAAAGAAGAATTGAAAAAAATCATGGAAACAAATGATAATGAAAACACAACGGTCCAAAATCTGTGGGACACAGCAAAGGCAGTCCTGAGAGGAAAATATATAGTGATACAAGCCTTTCTCAAGAAACAAGAAAGGTCTCAAATATACAACCTAACCCTACACCTAAAGGAGCTCGAGAAAGAACAACAAAGAAAGCCTAAACCCAGCAGGAGAAGAGAAATAATAAAGATCAAAGCAGAAATCAATGAAATAGAAACCAAAAAAACAATAGAAAAAAATCAAAGAAACTAGGAGCCGGTTCTTTGAAAGAATGAATAAGACAGATAAACCCCTGGCCAGACTTATCCAAAAGAAAAGAGAAAGGACCCAAATAAATAAAATCATGAATGAAGGAGGAGAGATCACAACCAACACCAAAGACATACAAACAATTATAAGAACAAATTATGAGCAACTCTATGCCAACAAATTTGACAATCTGGAAGAAATGGATGCCTTCCTAGAGACATATAAACTGCCAAAACTGAACCAGGAAGAAATAGAAAACCTGAATAGGCCCATAACCAGTAAGGAGATTGAAACAGTCATCAAAAATCTCCAAACAAACAAAAGCCCAGGGCTAGATGGCTTTCCAGGGGAATTCTACCAAATATTTAAAGAAGAATTAATTCCCATTCTCCTGAAACTGTTCCAAAAAATAGAAATGGAAGGAAAACTTCCAAACTCATTTTATGAGGCCAGCATCACCTTGATCCCTAAACCAGACAAGGATCCCATCAAAAAAGAGAATTACAGACCAATATCCTTGATGAACACAGATGCAAAAATTCTCACCAAAATACTAGCCAATAAGATCCAACAGTACATTTAAAGGATTATTCACCATGACCAAGTGGGATTTATTCCAGGGCAGCAAAGTTGGTTCAACATCCGCTAATCAATCAATGTGATACAATACATTAACAAAAGAAAGAATAAGAACCATATGATGCTCTCAATAGATCCTGAAAAAGCATTTGACAAAGTACAACATCCCTTCCTGATCAAAACTCTTCAAAGTGTAGGGATAGAGGGCACATACCTCAATATTATCAAAGCCATCTATGAAAAACCCACCGCAAGTATCATTCTCAATGGAGAAAAACTGAGAGCTTTTCCACTAAGGTCAGGAACACGGCAGGGATGTCCGTTATCACCACTGCTATTCAACATAGTATTAGAAGTCCTAGCCTCAGCAATCAGACAACAAAAAGAAATTAAAGACATCCAAATTGGCAAAGAAGAAGTCAAACTATCACTCTTTGCAGATGATATGGTACTATATGTGGAAAACCCAAAAGGCTCCACTCCAAAACTGCTAGAGCTTGTACAGGAATTCAGCAAAGTGTCAGGATATAAAATCAATGCACAGAAATCAGTTGCATTTCTTCACACCAACAACAAGACAGAAGAAAGAGAAATTAAGGAGTCAATCCCATTTACAATTACCATACAAAACCATAAGATACCTGGGAATAAACCTAACCAAAGAGGCAAAGAATCTATACTTAGAAAACTATAAAGTACTCATGAAAGAAATTGAGGAAGACACAAAGAAATGGAAAAATGTTCCATGCTCATGGATTGGAAGAATAAATATTGTGAAAATGTCTATGCTACCTAAAGCTATCTACACATTTAATGCAATGCCTATCAAAATCCCATCCAATTTTTTCAAAGAAATGGAACAAATAATCCTAAAATTTATATGGAGCCAGGAAAGACCTCACATAGCCAAAGGAATATTGAAAAAGAAAGCCAAAGTTGGTGGCATCAAAATTCCAGACTTTAAGCTCTACTACAAAGTTGTCATCATCAAGACAGTATGGTACTGGCACAAAAACAGACACATAGATCAATGGAACAGAATAGAGAGCACAGAACTAGACCCTCAACTCTATGGTCAACTAATCTTCGACAAAGCAGGAAAGAATATCCAATGAAAAAAAGACAGCCTTGGGACACCTGGGTGGCTCAGTGGGTTAAGCCACTGCCTTCGGCTCAGGTCATGATCCCAGCGTCCTGGGATTGAGTCCCACATTGGGCTCTCTGCTCTGCAGGGAGCGTGCTTCTCCCCTCCCCTCTCTGCCTGCCTCTCTACCTACTTGTGTGATCTCTATCAAATAAATAAATAAAATCTTTTAAAAAAAAGAAAAAAGAAAAAAGACAGCCTCTTCAACAAATGGTGTTGGGAAAATTGGACAGCTGCATGCAGAAAAATGAAATTGGACCATTCCCTTACACCACCCATGAAAACAGACTCAAAATGGATGAAGGACCTCAATGTGAGAGAGGAATCCATCAAAATCCTTGAGGAGAACACAGGCAGCAACCTCTTCGACCTCAATCGCAGCAACTTCTTCCTAGGAACAATGCCAAAGGCAAGGGAAGCAAGGGCAAAAATGAACTATTGGGACTTCATCAAGATCAAAAGCTTTTGCACAGCATAGGAAACAGTCAACAAAACCAAAAGACAACTAACAGAATGGGAGAAGATATTTGCAAACGACATATCAGATAAAGGGCTAGTATCCAAAATCTATAAAGAGCTTAGCAAACTCAACACCCAAAGAACAAATAATCCAATCAAGAAATGGGCAGAGGTCATGAACAGACACTTCTGCAAAGAAGACATCCAGATGGCCAACAGACACATGAAAAAGTGCTCCACATCACTGGGCATCAGGGAAATACAAATCAAAACCACAATGAGATACCACCTCACACCAGTCAGAATTGCTAAAATGAACAAGTCAGGAAATGACAGATGCTGGCGAGGATGTGGAGAAAGGGGAACCCTCCTACACTGGTGGGTATGCAAGTTGGTGCAACCACTCTGGAAAACAGTATGTAGGTTCCTCAAAAAATTGAAAATAGAGCTACCTTATGACCCAGCAATTGCACTACTAGGTATTTACCCTAAAGATACAAATGTAGTGATCCGAAGGGGCACGTGTACCTGAATGTTTATAGCAGCAATGTCCACAATAGCCAAGTTGGAAAGAACCTAGATGTCCATCAACGGATGAATGGATAAGGAAGAAGTGGTATATATATACAATGGAATACTATGCAGCCATCAAAAGAAATGAAATCTTACCATTTGCGACGACATGGATGGAACTAGAGCATATTATGCTTAGCGAAATAAGTCAACTGGAGAAAGACCACTATCACATGATCTCCCTGATATGAGGAAGTGGAGATGCAACAGGGGTGGGGGTTAAGGTGGTAGGAAAAGAAAAAATGAAACAAGATGGGATTGGGAGGGAGACAAACCAAAAGAGACTCTTAATGTCATAAAAAAAACTGAGGGGGTCGGGGGGGGGAGGGGGGTTGGGAGAGGGTGGTGGGGTTACATTATATGTTCAAATACAAAAGCTAAAAAAAAAATTTTGTACTCTATGTTGGTGAGTTGAATTTAAGTTTTTTAAAAAGGAACAGAAAAGATAAGACATTAGTACAAATGATTATGATATAAGACTCCATTAGGGAGAACCACAGGATGGTTGGATAATAGTTACAATGTTCAGAGGACAGCTAGGTGGAGCTTCTCATGAAAAGGGGACAAGGTCAGTAACAGAGGTCCCCATCCAGGAAAAGCCCACTGGATCTGGAAGAGTGGTGGATCCCAGACCACCAGGTGGAAACTGCAAAGCAGTGAGGCCCTACCAGATGAACAGGCTTGAAGCAAAAGGAAATAACTTTTGGTCATAATGACAATTTTTTCGAGGATCATTATTATAAGTAATAGTAGATCTGTGATTGTTTGAGTACCTACCATGTCCCAGCCATATACATTTCATCCATGAGTTCTAAACCTCATGACTGCTGGGCAAAGTCCATATCATTAAGTCCATTTTACAGAAGAGGACACTGAGATTCAGAAGGAAGATTCCTGCCAAGGTCACAGAGCCGAGGAATAGCAGGTTCATAATTAGGTCTATGTGACTCCAAATCCATGCTCTTTCCACCCCCCACCACCATGATTCTCCAGAGTCCAATTAACCAAAAAGATGTGTCAGGGCCCACCAGGGGGTACAAAGGGAAGCCCAACCCCCACCCTTGATTCAGCCAAATTGGTCCTGATAATTCTGTTAAAAAAAAAAAAAAATCCAGTGAAGATTCCACTGTGGGCTAGAAAGCACAGGTTTGAAGCCACCACTTCGCTCCTCATGTCAGTAGTATCTGACCTTAATGAAGATTCTTCATTGTGTGGCCACTTTCTATTAGTCCCAAAATGCCACACAGTACAGTGGTTAAGATAGTGATCTCTGAAATCAGAGCACTTGGATTCAAATCTCTACCCTAGAAGCTATGCTTGAACTTGTCACTAAGATTGAACAGTCACTTACCTTCCCTATGCCCCAGTTTCTTGATCTATTAAATGAAGACTAGAATAATAATAGAATTATCCTCATCAGTTTGTTGTGAAGATTAATATATGTAAACACTTAGAACATCCAGCCAGGAGTAAGCAACAGAGCATTATTAACTATTATAACTATTATCAATGAATCAGTGCTAATATGAAAGGCTTCCTCTGAGATTCTCTGTATCAGCCTGCTTACCCAGTCCCAGAAATTACAATCCAAAAGGATACAACAAATATATTACTTCATTCTCCAGCAGCCAAGTCTCTTGAAGTCAGTTGCTCGTTAATCCCTTCATTGATTAATTATATCATTCATTCAGTCAATCAAGATTTATTGAGCATGTCTTTTATGCTAGGCAATGTTCTAAATAATGAAGATACAGGGATGAGTTAAGGGAGACAAAGTTCCTGATTCCATGGAGCTTATATCTTACTGGGAGAGACAATAAACAAATATAGGATATGTGAGTGATTCATGTGGAAAGACAAATAAAGCACAATAAGCAGATAGAGAGTACAGGCAGTATCACATAGGAGGACCACAGAAGGCCTTTCTGATTAGGTGACATTAGCACAGACTTAAATGAAGTTAGAAAGTGAGTCAGATCCATGATGTGGGAAGCGTGCTCCAAAGGGAACAAACCCTCTGTGCAAAAGACATTCAGTGCAGTTTCTTGCAACCTTGTCAGGTTCAAGGAGTTAAAGGAGATCAAATGAGGGACATAGCCAGAAGGCAGATAATACAGAGCTTCATAGAACATAGTAAGGCATAGGATTTCTTTCTAAGTGTGTTAGGAAGTTACTAGAATGTTCTATACAAGAGAGTGACATGATCAGATTCACCTTTTGAAAGATCTCTCAGACAGCCATGGAGAGAAGAGACAATGGGAGTATGAAAAGTGGAAACACAGAGACCAGATGGAAGACTTTGCAAGCAGTCCAGGTGAGGTTTGAACATGAGGTGCACTGGATGGTCAAAGTAATGGGAATAAGAGGTCAATTTCTACACATGTCAAAGAGTAGGAGCCATCAGGACTTGCCGGTGCACTCAGCTGTGAATGAATGAGAAAGGGATAGTCAGGACCTCAAGGGTTGGAGGACTCTTCAGTGTGGGTCTTCAATTCATGGAACAGAATACTCACCTAGGGAACAGAAAGAGACAAAGATGGTAAACTAAACCACCTGATTTAAAGTTCAGAAAGAGGATCCAGGTCCACTACAGCAGAGGGAGAAGAGAGCCAATGGGATGGGCAGGGATCTAGGGAAGGGGGTGACCTACAAGCCATGAGAAAAAGATGCTTTAAGATAGAAATTGTGAAGGACTATTTCACAAGGTGCTGAGAAACTGTTAAATAAGATGAGGAAAGAAAATCAAACAAAGTATTTGGGAAAGTTTGAGCATTGTGCCCTTGAGTAGAGAAGTTCCCTGCTGCATCAGAGGTGAAAGCCTGTTGTAACTTATGAGAAAGGAGGAGCAAAAGAAGTGTTAAGCATACTTTGAGAAGTGGTGCTGCAAGGTGAAACAGAGAGAGCCAGAAGAGAGGAAAGATATGGGAGTTGTTATTTAAGTTGGGAGATAGGATAGCAAGTTGTAGGCCCATGGCTATGATCCAGGAGAAGGAAGGAAAAAAAAGTATTAGAGGGGATTAGCACGGAAGAAATGTCCTTGGGAAGGGGTGAATGGATGGAGCTGGAGACCAAGGACAGAGGACAGTCTCATCAGTACTCGAGGCAGCAGAAGACAGGAGACCAACAAAAAGGGGAACAAATGTGGGTCAGAGGACTTACTTACCAGGAATCTCTTCTGATAAGGAAATCAAAGACCCCAGACATGAAGAGATTTCCTAATGAAATCTCTAGTTAATGGCAGAGCTAGTTATTGGCAAAATCACTCCAAAATCCCCATGAAGTTATGCTACTGAGGATCAGCCCACGAGAAGATATTCGCTCCTGTTTCTGAGCCCCACTAGATTCTCCCTTACAGTTTCATGGTGGTGGTTGTTTGGGGGTTTTGTGGATTGTTGTTGTTGTGTGGTGTTTTTTTTTCCTTTAGTGGTCTGAATTTCCCTTGAAATCTTTGGTCATCTGCCAAGCACTAATGTAATGAGAAGTTTGGAATTGTGCTCTGAATGTCCACTTACAGAGATTTTAACCCTCACCCCCACCCCCACTGACCATGCAAAAGGAAGAAGTATATAAATTTTAAAAATTAAAAAAAAAAGACAGAATCTCCTGGATCCACCTAGCATTTCTTTACAATGGGGTCAAATGGGTCTTGACTTCAGACTGCAGTGACCAGCATAGTGCCCTGCCCAGGATGGATATTTGTGAAATCTAGTGAATAAATCAGTGAACCATTTGTACTACAAGTTGTTAGAATTCCTGAAACTAAGCCAATTCTTTCTCAAGACTTATTCTGATGTTCCACCTGTGAAATCAACTTACCTAAGGGTGGGTTCTTTTCACATTTGTTTGTAGCCTGAAAATTGAACAATGTCTTGTGAATGCACAGGCAGATCATTTCAAATTACTTGGGCCCAAGGATTGGTGCCCAGCCTTAGTAACAAGGGTTAACTGCTATTTTATAATCAGAAAACAACCAATTGAACCCCAAGATAATTAAGCCAGAATATCACAGAGACCAAGGGTCAGGGGTCTATGACATGCAAGCTTCACAAGCCACCCAAGGGACTTCTGCTCATCACAGAAGAGACTGGCCAGATGGGGAAGTCACCTGGTCACCTTCTGATCTCTGTCCTGCTAACAAGTCTTGAGCCATTCTTAACCTCAGAAGGTGACCCACCAGTTTCTGCTACTGTTGTAATTGATTATCAAGCCATGAACTCTGTCAGCCTTCCCTGATGTAGGCAGCCCTTCATTTCTCAGAAGTTAGGAAGAATGTCAACTTCATCTCTTGCACACAGCATGGGGTGATGTCCAGGGCAAAGGAGAGGCTCTCATGTGATTTTTTCTTTTCCAGCTTTATTGAGATATAACTGACAAATAACATTGTGTAAGTTTAAGGTGTACGATGTGATGATTTGATATGTTGCAAAGTGATTACCACAATAAGGTTAACAAACATGTCCATCATCTCACATGGTTATTGTTTTTGTATCTGAGATGAAAATACTTAAGATCTACCCTCTTTGCAATTTCCAAGTGTACAATACAGTACTGTTAACTGTAGTCATTATGCGTCGCATTATGTCTCCAGAACTTATTCATCTTATAACTAGAAGTTTGTTCTCTTCAACCAACTTCACCCAACTCTCCCTACCCACTCCTGGCAACCATCAACTTACACTTTCTATGAGTTCAGTTTTTTTAGATTCTACATATAAGTGAGATTGTACAGTATTATTCTTCTCTAATTAACTTCAATTAACATAACTCCCTCAAGGTCCATCCATTTTGTTGTAAGTGGCAGAATTTCCTTTTGTAGGAGTGAATAATTTTTCATCACATACATCACATTTTCTTTATTCTTTCATCTGTTGACAACCACATCATCTCCATGTCTTGGCTATTGAAAAAAAATGCTGTAGTAAACATGCAGCCAGATAGCTCTTGGACATGATGAATTCATTCCCTTTGGTTATATACCCAGAAGTGGGATTGCTGGATCATATGGTAGTTCTATTTTTAATTTTTTGAAGAACTTCCATAGTGTTTTCCATACTAACTGAACCAATTTACAATTACACCTATAGTGTTCAACTGTTTTCTTTTCTCCACATCCTTGCAACACTTACCTCTTGACTTTTTTGATAAATAGCCATTCTATCAGGCATGGGGTATTGTCTTGTTGTGGATTTGATTTGCCTTTTTCTGATATTTAGTAATGCTGAGCAACTTTTCATGTACCTATTGGCCGTTTGATAAAATAGTCTATTCTTGTCCTTTGTCTATTTTTATTCAGATTATTATTTTTCCCCACAGATTTATATGAGTTCCTTCTGTGTTTTGGATATAAGATATGTGATTTGCAATATTTTCTCCCATTCCGGAGGTTGCCTTTTCATTGTGTTGATCTCTTCTTTTGCGAGGTAGAAGTTTTTTAGTTTGTTGTAATTCCACTTATTTATTTTTGCATTTGTTCCTTGTACTTTTGGTATCATATCCAAAACAATCACTGCCAAGACTCATGTCAAGGAGCTGTTTCTTTATGCGTTCTTCTAGGAGTTTTATGGTTTCAAGTCTTATATTTACATCTTTACATCTTTAATCCATTTGAGTTAATTTTTATGGACATTGTAAGATAATCCAGTTTTATTCTTTTGCATTTAAATATCCAGTTTTTCCGACACCATTTACTGAAGACACTATCTTTTCTCCATTGGATATTCTTGGTTCCCTTGATGAATATTAGTTGACAATATATGCATTGGGTTTCTGTGTTCTCTATTCTCTTCCGTTGATGTATTTGTCTCTTTTTATGCAGTACCGTATGTTTTGATTAGTATATTTTGTAATATAGTATGAAATCAAGAAGTGTGATGCCTCCACATTTCTTTTACTTTCTCAGGATTTCTTTGGCTATTAAGAATATTTTGTGATTTCATGTGAATTTTAGTTTCCCCCCCCCATTCCTCTAAAAAAAATACCATGAAATTTTGATACAGATTACATTATATCTAATAGGTGGCTTTGGGGAATATGAATATTTTTAATGATATTAATTCTTCAGGTAGCTTTCTATTATATATGTCTTCAGTTTCTTTCATCAATGTCTTATAGTTTCTAGTGTACAGATATTCCACCTCCTTGGTTAAATTTATTCCTAAGCATTTTATTGTTTTTAATGCTGTTGTAAATGAGATTGTTTTCTTTTTCAGACAGTTCATTGTGGGTATAAAAATGCAACTGATATTTATATATTAATTGTGTAGCCTGGAACTTTAACAAATTTGCTTATTAGTTCTAGCAGTATTTGGTGGAGTTTGGGGGGATTTTCTATATGTAAGAGATACTATCATCAGCAAACAGAGACATACTTCTTCCTTTGAAGAAATTTGAATGAAATTGACTTTCATCCTTCTTTAACTGTTAGAATTCATCAGTGAAACTATCTGGTTCTGGGGTTTTCTTTGTCAGGAGGTTTTTTATTATTAATTCAATCTCTTTATTCTTTATCAGTCTATTCAGGTCTTCTATTTCTTAATGATTCAGACTTTTTCTTTTAGGATTTATTTTTTTATTTTAAAGAGAGAGCAGGGGAGAGGGGCAGAGGGAAAGGGAGATAGTCCCAAGCATACTCCACACTAAGCACTGAGCCCGACATAGGGCTCAATCTCACAACCCTGAAATCATGACCTGAGCTGAAACCAAGAGTCAGTCACTTAAACAACACTGAGCCACCCAGGTGGCTCAATGATTCAGCCTTAACAGGTTGTATGTTTCTAGGAATTTGTCTATTACTAATAGGTTTTCAAATTTGTTGGTGTAAAATTGTTCATACTACTCTCTTTGTATTTCTGTGACATTGGTAGTAATGCCTCGTCTTTTACTTACAATTTAATTTACTTGATTCCTCTTTTTTCTTGATTAGTCTAGCTAAAGTTTTGTTGATTTTATCTTTTCAAAAAACAACTTTTAGTTCTGTTAATCTTTTTTATTGTTTTCATATTCTCTATTTTATTTATTCCTGTTCTAATCTTTATTATTTCCTTCTTCCTCCTACCTTTGGGTTTAGTTTATTCTTCTTTTCCTCGTTCCTTGAGCTGTAATGTTGGGTTGTTTTTTGAGATCATTCTTTTTTCTTGGTGTATGTGTTTATAGTTATAGACTTCCTTCTTAGAACTGCTTTTGCTATATTTCATAAATTTTGGTATGTTGTGCTTCCATTTCCAATTGTCTCAAGGTATTTTTTTAATTTTATTTATTTATTTGAGGGAAAGAGAGACACAGGAGGATGGGAGGGGCAGAGGAAGAAGCAGACTCCCCACTGAGGCAGGGAGCCTGATGCAGGGCTCAGTCCCAGGATGCTGGGACAATGACCTGAGCAGAAGGCAGGCACTTCACTGACTGAGCCACCCAGGCACCCTATCAAGGTATTTTTTAATATCTCTTTTGATTTCTTCTAATCATTTTCTGGCTGTTTGGTAGATCCTTTGTTCCTTACTTCTTCTTGTTATCTTCCTTTGAGCTTTGATGACTATTTTGTGGAGGTATGCTTTGATGTCATTTATCATGTTTTATGTGACATCTATAGGTTTTTTTCTTTGTGGTCACCATAAGCCTTACATGAAATACCTTATAGTTATAATGTTTTATTTAAAAATGGTAAGAACTTAACTTGATAGTGTATAAAAACTTTATACTTTTATACCTCATACACACACCTCACACTTAAGATTATTAATGTTACATTTACATATTTCTTATATTGTGTACCCAATAACAAACTACAATAATTATAGTAATTTAAAGACAATTTTTGAACTTTTAAATTCAAGTTGTAAGTGCTTTATGCACCACCATTACAAAAACAAAGAACCTGACTTTTACTATATATTTACCTGTACTGGTGAGGTTTTTTTGTGTTGTTTTTTGTTTTTTTTTTTTAAGATTTTATTTATTTATTTTGTTAGAGAGAGAGCAAGTGAGCACAAGCAGACAGAGAGGCAGGCAGAGGCAGAGGGAGAAGCAGGCTCCCTGCCGAGCAAGGAGCCTGATGTGGGACTCGATCCCAGGACGCTGGGATCATGACCTGAGCCGAAGGCAGCTGCTTAACCAACTGAGCCACCCAGGCGTCCCTGTACTGGTGAGTTTTAAACATTCAAATACTTTTTTAATGTTAATTAGCATTCTTTTATTTCAGCTTGAAGAATGGCTTTTAGCATTTCTTGTAAGATTGATCTAGCAATGATGAACTCCCTTAGCTTTTGTTTGCTTTCTTGCTACATCTCTTTTATTTCAGAAAAACAGCTTTACTGGGTATAATTTTCTTGGCTGGTAGGGTTTTTCTCCCCCTTTCAGTAGTTTTATCATCCTATTGTCTCCTGGCCTCAAAGTTTCTCCTAGAAATTCAGTTATAGTTTTATGGGGACTCCCTTGCTTGTGACAAGTGGCCTTTCCCTTGATGGCTTCAAAATTCTCTTTGTCTTTGGAGATTATGATGAGTGAAATAAGTCAAGCAGAGAAAGTCAATTATCACATGGTTTCACTTATTTGTGGAGCATAAGGAATAACATGGAGGGCATAGGAAGATGGAGAGGAGAAGAGAGTTGGGGAAAACTGGAGGGGCAGATGAACCATAAGAGACTGTGGACTCTGAGGAACTGAGTGTTTTGGAGGGGAGGGGAATGGGAGGTTGGGTGAGCCTGGTGGTGGATATTGTAGAGGGCATGTATTGCATGGAGCACTGGGTATGGTGCATAAACAATGAATTCTGGAACACTGAAAAGAAATTTTAGAAATAAATAAAAATTTTTAAAAAGAATTTAATTATAATGTTTCTCAGTTCAACCTTCATGAAGTCTTTGGCCTCATGAATCTGGATGGCCATTTCTCTCCCTAAGTTTGGGCAGTTTTCAGCCAGTATTATTTTAAAAACACTTTCTGTCCTTTTCTCTTCCTCTTCTACTTCTGCAATTCCCATAATACATATATTGTTTCTTCTGATTCTATTCCATAAGTTCTGTAGGTTTTCTTCCATCTTTCTCATTCTTTTTTCTTTTTGCTCCTCTGGCCAGATAATTTCAAATGACTTATCAGGGAGCTCACTCATTTTTCCTTCTGATTGGTTGAGTCTACTGTTGAAGCTCCCAATTGAATTCTTCAGTTTAGTCATTATATTCCTCAGCCCCTAGATTTTTATTTGGTTGGTTGGTTAGCTTTTTTGATGGTTTCTATTTCTTTGTTGAAATAAATTTCTCATTTTGTTCGTGTACTTTTTCCCAATTTCATTTAGTTATCTGCATTGTTTTTTAGTTCACTGAAATTCCTTAAAAGGATTATTCTGAATTCTTTGTCAGACAGTTCATATATCCCCATTTATTTAGGGTTAGTTACTAGAGCTCTATTAATTTCCTTTGCTGGTGTCATGTTTACCTGATTCATTGTGAACCTTGATTCCTTGCACTGGTATCTCTGTGTATGAGTAAACACTGTTCTCCCAGATATTACAGGTTCACCTAAACCCGGAAAGACCTTCACTGGTCAGTTAATCTTGGGGTGCTGGATGGGCTATCTGGCAATGTCTGTGGACAGATGGGACTCTCTACTGGGGTCCCAGTTGGGCATGGCAACTGCCCATGATTTTGGGAGGGAGTGGTGCTGCTGGCTGGGCTCCGTTTTGGGTGAGCCAGCTGGTTGGCCTCTGCAGTCAGGTGGGGCCACTCTCTGGGCTCTGCAAACACCTCTGGTCAGGGTAGGTCACAGGCTATGTTTGTTGGCAAAGCCATGCCTATGGTTCAACACCACAATTGGGCAGAACTTTGGGCTGTGTCACACAAACACTCCTTATTGGGTAGAGTCTCAGGCTTTGCTTCCTCACCAGATGGTGTCTCTGGGTGGATTCTGTATTCAGCAGGCCCGCAGGTAGGGTCATATGGAAGGGTAGAGTCACAAGCTGGACTTTACAATCAGATAGGCCACTGGCTGAACTCCACTGTTGGGCAAGGTTAGGCCCAGGGTCTCTAGTTGGGCAGGACCTCCAGCTATCTCCTAAACTTAGGTGAGTCTGAAGACTATGCTCTGTGGTTGAACAGGGTCACTCTCCAGGATCCCCGGTCAGATGAAGCCACAGCTCTGTTCTGCAATTGGGCATGTTCACTGGGTGGTCTCACTGCCTGAGTAAGGTCACAGACTGTGTTCACCAGTCAGGCAGGGCCATAGGCTGGGCTCCAGAGCTGCCCAGGGTCACTGCTCAGGCTCCCTTGTTGTGTGGGACCACAAGCTTCATGCAACAGTTGAGCAGGGTTGCAAGTTTGACTCCCTGCATGAATGGGTCTATCACTTAGGCTCCCTGGCTGTCCAGGCTCCATGGCCCAGTTTCCTAGTCAGGCAGGACTGTTGGCTATGCTCAGTTGTTATGCAGGACTGTAAATTTGCTTCCTTTCCCAGGAAGGGCTGTCAGACAGACTCCACAGCCTGTCCCCATTGTCTAGGGACTCAAATCAGGC
This sequence comes from Taxidea taxus jeffersonii, assembly GCA_003697995.1. Lineage (NCBI taxonomy): Eukaryota > Metazoa > Chordata > Mammalia > Carnivora > Mustelidae > Taxidea > Taxidea taxus. The sequence goes on along the minus strand of ML109996.1, from coordinate 161,239 downwards.
AGAACTGATGACCAAGCTCCCTGGATAGATAGAGCTGCCAGCTTGGCAGAGCAGCCAGCTAGGATCTCTCTTCAGATGCCACTACAAGCAGAAATGCAGTCTGCCTAGATCTGAGCACTGTTTGTGTAATCTCTGCCTCCCTTTTCTGTCCTTATCTGATCCCCAGGTGTCAAGCCATGCAGATTCCCTCAGTGATCCCCAAGAGGCAAGGTCCAGTGGTGGGGGGCCTTCTAGGAAACATCCCATAACATTGAGGGAGCTGGATTCCACCTTGAGCTCTCTTTTCCCACTGGATAAACCATAGGCCCATGGTGGCCGTCTCTGTGGTAGTGATGGCCTGGGGAAGGAGCAATGCGGTCAGTGTGAAATCTCTCCTCCTACTCTTCTAGTGCAGTCTTCCTCAGTCTCTGTGATTCCAGGTGGGTGCTTTGGCTCCAGCCCAGGTTCTAGAGTTTTCACCCTGGTGTCTTATCTATGTATGGTTGCTAGTTAGTCTTCTTATGAGGGGGACTGAAATTGGGAACAACTTGTGTTGCCATCCTCTCAGTTGCTCTTGAAAAAGGACAGAAATAAAGAATCAAATCACATCAGATTTAAGTGAAAATCTCAATGATAATGTTGCAATTGCCAAGGGTAATATTCACAAGTAAGGGAAGGTTGGAAGAATAATCTTGACATCTTGCCTCTAAAAAGAAGGTAGGTATAATAGGACAAGTAATAAGAGTAAGAGGAGTATAATATTTGACTCTGAATGGCATGCACCGTCCACATTAGACAACATAAGACCTTGGTGGCACAAGATTTCTAGTCACAGTCCCACCTCTCCTGGTTGTGTGACCTTAAGCCAGTCATGTAATCTCTCTAAGCCTAAGATTCCTTGACTATAAATATAAAAGAGTGCCTGCCTTCCATATTGGGTGAGAGGATTAAATGACATAAAATGTGCAGGGAGATGAGCTTGTGTCTTGACCCCCATTCGGACATTCACCAATCTTCATCTCCTTCCTCCACACCGAAACATCTGCTTATCTATGACCGGCTCTCGGAAAATTGCCAGAGATGTTTAAATCACCTACTGTGCTCACACATATAGCCAGCACTGCAAGTGGAGTATTTATTGGTAAATGGATTTTCCTACCACTTCTTTCTCATATTTTCACTTCTTGATCTGACATTTCAGCTTCATAGGGAAAGCTAATGGAATTGCTGATTGCCACATACATAAAAGTTGGTGAATATCATTTCTGATGTAGAACTGCTCTAAAGAAAAAAAAAAAGGAATATTTTAAGCACATTCGACTTTTCCCCTGACTAAAGCACTGAGTAAAATCACTGTGGCTGATATCGGAATGTCAACTGCCCAGGGAGTATGCGCTAATTTTAAGTGGAGGGAAGCAGAGAGGGGCAAGTGATATGCAACATTCAAACATTTGGATCTGGTAAAATATTTCAAATCTGACTGTTTGAATTGTAAACCCTGAAGGCAGGAATGATGTCTTTTTGAATCTGTACAGCCCCAAGGACACCATTCTTGCCTTATAAACATGAAATAAAATAGTAATATTCATAGTTTGCCATGTACATTTCTTAAAACCTCCTGAGTCAGATGCATCCGGTTGGGACTATTCCTCGCAGCTACTTAGAAAATAATTTCTAAGATCACAGAAAGTTATTTCTTTTTTTTTCCAGAGTTTGTTGTTTCAGTCATCCTCCAAGAATAAAGAAATTCATCCAGGGAGCCTTGCTGAATTAATCACAGGTGCTATCAGTTGTCCATCTCCACTTTCTATGGACATGAATCTCTCTCAGCTGCTTCCCCAGAAACTCATCCAAATGAAAGATTTAGACTTGTCCCTATTTCCCATAAAATAAACATTACTAAAAGTAGCTTATCTTTTTATATAGTACAATTCAGCTAACATGCAATATCCTGTTATGAGATAATGGGTTCCCATAACCAAACTACCTAAGTTCAAATCCCAGCTCTTTTAGTCGTTACTTCTATGACCTTGAACAAGTCCTCTAATCCTCTGTGCTGCATTTCTGTATGCATAAAATTAAGATGATACTATTACCTATACCACAGGGTAGTTAGGTAGTATACTTAAAGCATCAAGAACAGCGCATGGTACAAAGTAAGGTTTATATAAGTAATAAGCACTTTTCTATAAGCCACAAAAGGCTGGCTAAAGTTTAATACAAAGCAAAACTTCTAATACCCATCTCTAACAGAAATCATTTAGTTAACCACATCAGTCACAAAACACCCAGCAACGCAGTCCTTCCATTTGACCTCCTCATCTGCCAAGACCAATAAGTAGTCAAGACAATGACTATCTAAAATAACCTAATGACAAGTGTCAACTCTGACATAGAAACTATTCATTCAGAAACCTGCCTTATTCTCTTTGAAGGAGTTGAATGCAAGCAGCTGTCTGTTGGGGGAAAAAAGGAGTCAAAAGAATATCTGTGATAGGCACCTGGGTGGCTCAATTGGTTAAGTGTCTGCCTCTGGTTCAGGTCATGTTTCAGGGTCCTAGGATTGAGTCCTGTGTTGGGAGCCCCACTCAGTGGGGAGTCTGCTTCTCCCTCTCCTTCTGTCTCTCCCCCGGCTCATGATCCTTCTCTCAAATAAATAAATAAAATCTTTAAAAAAAAAAAAAAAGCATATCTGTGGTACTAACCTCTGAGGCCAGCTCTTCCGGTGAAACACAGAGCGTCTCATAGAAGGGGTACCAAAAAAGCACTGTCTACCCCACCTCACTCTCATCCACATCCAAATTACTCACTGTCTTGTGTCTGTGGCCCTCGTAAGCAAAGCTCCATCTGCCTCGAACAGTCTTATCACTCCCCACCACACTGTCCCGACAATAAACTCTATTCAGCTTGACTCAACAAAATTGTCTTTGAAATATTTTCAGACTCCCAAGCAAATCTGGCAGTTCTCCTCTTTGGATTCCACATGAACTAATTTACCCTCATCTCTCCTTGCTGTTGAACGCTAAGATTCTGAAAGGTAAGGATTGCTCCTGGTGCTCCTTTATATCACTAACCTCTAGAAGAATGAAACGTAAATAGGAGAGCAAGAACTACTCAATGATTTAATTAACTCAAGTATTGGTTGGGAGAGGGAGCTTAAAAAATCGAGAACTTAAGAATCACACATGTATGCACAATGCTAGTTCCCCCCTTAACAATTTCCTGAGGTTTAGTCCTGCCAGGAGCTCTCCCCAGATTCTCAAATCACCTGATGAACCAAAACAGTAAGAGGAGAACTCCTATAAAGTTGGAAGCTAGAATCCTGAAATGTTTAAATTTATCCCAGTTCTGGGAACTGGGAACTCCTTCGGAAAATCAGGGATATCAGCTAAACACTGTTTGATTCCCAATGAAGAAAACACAGCATCTGGAAGTGAACCTCACACGCAGAAGGTCTAACTTGAGCACAGCTTCCTACTAGTGGGAGGGAGAATAAAGGAAGTGTGAAAACATTAATTTTTGCAAACTACTAACCAAGGAACATTGAGGCAAAATTTAAGGAATAATTTCTATACTCTATTCCACTCTGTACCTATATGTCCTTGTCCAGAGTGATTTCTTTGCTCCAAAAGAATAGAACATTCCATTTGTTCAATTAGTTGCTTTAATTGTGCCAGGAAATCAGACTTAAGTACTATGTTCATATCAGAAATATATATATATATAAACAAGAGTTGGTCAAAAGCACTATATAAAATGTATCCCGGAAGCCCTTTCTCAGATTCAAATCTGTGCAGAACTTATTTCAATAATGTATCTCAACAGCGACACCTATAGATGAATTAAGAAATGTGTTTGTCATCTCACTGGTAGAGAACCCAACTAAGCTCTTTTTTCAATTCCAAAGAAAGCATTCCTATTGTACTTTGACTGTTTAAGTCATGTATTTATTATTAATTTGCCCTTATTTAATCTAGCTGAAGTTTTTTTTTTTTCCTGAAGCTAAACTTTAAAATATTCCAGAAAGTCAAAGGCACATCATGCATTTACATTTGGGTCAAACTCATTTTCATAAATAAAACAAATAGCAGGAGATGATTCACTGTTGGTCCACTTGAACGTAGGAAGATAGACTGTCTGACCAAAGCTAATCCGCCTTAAGATAAACACAGTAAATAAAATTGAGGATGAAAAAATTTCATCAATCTAGTGACGATCGCAAGGTGTTAGAGAAAATAGATGCCTGACGTACAGCCTCTCCAAAACCAGAATCTTTAATGAGGATGAGCAAGGTGAAGATTGCACGCTCAACTGCTTACACTTTGTCACTCAGATCATAAGGACCTATTCAACTGAATCACAACATAGAAAACTGATTAATTTTGTATTAGCCCTCTTCTCAGGTGGTCCAAAAACAAAATCTGGGAATCTTAAGTTCTCTGAATAAATCTGATTATGTTTATCCTTTCTGTTCAGAGCTCTTTTGTGACTAAGTAAATGGCATTCACTTCTCATATCACACCCGTGACATACCCAACCCCACAGTGCCAGAGTTATGCCCATACACAGTGTCTGTACGACTGTACGATTAACTGAAAATACAAGTTCAAACAGCAGTTTCTACTGAATTGAATTTCCCATCTTAGTAACAACAGCAAAAAAACCTACATGGTACTAATAAAGAAGTATGCTGAGCAGTGAAACGTGTATCCTAAAAGACCTTTAAAAAAAATACAAAATCCAGTCTACATTGAAAGTGATCAAAATCAAAGCTAAAAAAGAAAACTACTACTATCAGGTGCCACCCCCAGGTGGGGAAAAAAAAATGGAATTCATTTCCCCGGATTAACCACCTAAGTTCATGCATGAGCATGCAAAAACATTAAAGTCTAAAAAGGCTGGAACAAACACACTGAAAACTAATCAATGTAGTTCCTGGCAGGCAAAGAAATATTAACAATAATATAGCAATAATAGCATGGGGTAGTGGAGAGAGAAATTAACTAGAAATCTGAAGACTTGGGTTCTGGTTCATTTCCATCTGTGGTGGATGACCTTGGAGAAAATGAGTGTCTTTGAATAAAGCTCTAAATTTTTATTTCCTTACCTGTAAGAGCTCAGAGCTGACCTCATGTAACTCTGCAGGGATCCACAGCCTTTTGAAGTCATGATCTGCATTGTCACCCTGTCCATCATATGCACTATCACAACTGTTGTTAGAGAAAGCATGGTGTCAGTCTGCTTCCAAAACTAGGGTAACTGTTATTTAATTGAACACATATGTCAAAGATTTAAGGCCTAATTTCATTTTTCAAAAGTAATCTATGAAAAAATTAGCAATAACAAAATTTGGGGTGATGAGCTAGAATTGTTCTAAGACCAGATACTTGACTTCTCTGGTTGACCTCTGTACCCAATCTATATTAAATAAGATTTAATTTTTTTTCTGAGTACCAAAGTAGTAAGATGTTTATTTTTAGTAAATTTGGAAACTTTCAAAAAAAAAAAAAAGAAATGAAGAAAATTCATCCCCGCTCCAACTGATACCACTGCCCCCTATCAAAAAAAAGGTGCGATTAGCAAATTGCTGTTTTTAGTAATATATTTTTTTATTTTTGTGAAGTCTGTTTTCTTTCCGTGAGAATCATATATTTTTTAAAGATTTATTTGTTCATTTATTTTGAGAGAGAGAGGGAGAGTACACAGAGGGAGAGGGAGAAGCAGACTCCACACTTGAGCAGGGAACCCAATGTGGGGCTTGATCCCAGGAGCCTGGGATCATGATCCAAGCCAAAGGCAAATGCTTAACCAAATGAGCCACCCAGGAACCCCAGGAATTATATATATTTTTAAAGAGGTCATTTTTTGATTAACCCATCCTCTCTATTATTATTTTATTTTATGTTTCACTAAATTATCTTCATGCAGCTATAAAAAAGAAGTGGCCTGAAGTGTTTCAATGAAATTCTTAACATGTTGATTATAGACATTTCAAAATAAAAAGAAGTAAAAAGGCAAAGGATTCCCAATGACTGAATTGAGGTCCATTTCCCACTTAGTAACAACAAAAGCTACATGGTGTTAATAAAGCACTATGCTGAGAAGCGAAATGTGTATCTCCTAAGACCTAAGAAGAGGCTCTGTCTGTGCCCCGCTCATGAAGACCTTCAAAACAAAGGTCATTAGGGACCCTAAATGTTCAAGATTGTTCTTTATTACTTTTACTTTTTGATAAAAGTCACCATCTCCCACCATTAGAGAAGGTCATAGAAAGTTTGAGCATCAGGCCCCCCACAGGATGTGAGAAGGAATCAGAACAGCATGAGGTGCTTTTGAAGCCAGTTGGAAACCCCCAAAGTTAAGCTATAGTAAAGCCTTAGGCAGATTGACGCCTCGGGGTTGTCATGACGCCTCTGTGAAGCCGTCTCCGCGTGTCCTGTAAAGGTACCCCTTTCCAATATCCCCTCTGCTCCCTGTGCTTGCTTCCATGGGAGCACCTACTGAATCGAATTGTACCTATTTGTTTACCTATCCCAGAACTTGATTATGAACCCCTTAAGCAGCAGGGTCCATATCCATCTTCTCTGCATTGCTAATAAACACCTACCACTGAAGCAAAGCTGGTGATTAAAATAATGAACAAATGAAATTTGGCCATTTCACGGCCACCAGATGACCATTCAATAAACTCCGGTTCCACACTCCAAAAAAATCACTGGAAAGCACTGCGGATCTTCATAGAAGCCCCTTGAAGAGATGAAGAGGGTAATTGCATTGCAGATCTCATTTGCCTGACTCCCTGGAAGGCCCCACTATCACAATATCCTCTCTCTGTTCCCCTTCCTTTCTTCTCCCAGTTCCCTCCTTTGCTCTCTCAAAATTCCAGCCTCCACCGGCCGGCCCCGGCTGGACATCGCAGGAGTTGCCAACATCCTGAAAATCAACTTAACTTTGCTCAGCACCAAAGTTAACTGACACTTAAGTGAGCACAACAAAAAATGCAGGCTTAGTAGCCTCCTGAGAGCAAAGGATCCCTGCCCCTCAGAAGCAGCTGGAGGGAAGGCTATAAATACTTAAGCATTAATATTATTATCCTTGTCACAGAAACAAAATGAATTAATGATTTCCTGGACTGTCTCTGGGGATGACCTCAATGCCTCCATCCCCTGATCCTTTTATCTTATTACATTTCCTCCCTGAAGTCTTCCCTCCTTAGAGCCAGAACTGTCATCTGTAAGTAATGGGCCATGTACACAGATCCTATTCTTTCAATGAACAGAGTTGGGGGCCTGTTTCTGCCCCCACTCCTCTGTCTCCACAGGATGCTCTATGTCTGTGTGTCATCCCTGAACAATTTTCGTCAACTTGCTCAGAACTTGCCTGAGGAGAAGGGGGGCTGGAGCGGAACCGTCTCTTTAATGGGATTTTAATGTGATCTTCAGCAAACTAATCTTATTTAGATATCATAGGAAGCCATGTAATCTCATCTGGGCACTCTGATTTCCTACAGAAAAAGGAAAGCTTTGTAATTCATTTTCAGCAACAGGAACACTTTAGTAAAATCTGCTTCCGGAGCTTAAATGAGCAGACGAACAGCTGCAGCCCAACACCCTATATCCATCTCACCGATTGGGACAACTGACAACAAAATGACCAGTACGAAGATTGTTTAAGTAAAACCAATGCTAAGAGCTTATGCCACTGTCATACGCCTCCTCTTTTGGTGTCAGTGTTTCAGAGTCACATGCTTATCTGTGGGACTGAGCTGGGATCTGAGAGGACTGAGGCCCTGGCATGGTTCTCCCACCTGCACACCAGCTGTATCCTTGACTTTAAACCTTGGTTTATTCGCTGGAACTCATGACCGAGTGGCCTGGATTGTGACACACAGGCACCTACTATTTATAAGCAGTCACTCCTTCAAAACAATGTTTTTTAAATGTTCTTCCAAGCTGTGGTTGGATGAGTGGCTGGAGACCACCACCAAGCAGAAGCCCCAATATGTGGGGCAGCGGTACTCACGCTCACCATGATCTCCAGCAATTCAGCTCCGGTCCCAAGCATGTGGAATCCACTCTTCCCAGGAGGAGGTCCAGAAAATACAATCTTTTCCATCTCACCCAGGGATGTTGTAATACCTTCACAAATTGGCCCCCTGGAAACCGATCTAAGTACCATATCCTTAATCCAGCCCTGCCTACTTCAAAAAAATATTTGGAAGATCCTTAGCCTTACCATCCATCATGTTTGGGTTCCTCCAAAATTCACTTGTTGAAACCTAATCCCCACTGTGATGGTATTTGGAGGTGAAGCCTTTGGGAGATATTAGGTCATGAGTGTGGAGTCCTCATGAATGAGATTCATGTCTTCATAAGACAGACCCCAGAGGGATGACTGGGTGGTTCAATGGGTTAAGCGCCAGACTCTTGATTTCAGCTCAAGTAGTGATCTCAGGGTCATGAGATCCAGCCCCAAGTTGGGTTCTGTGCAGAGCACGGAACCTGCTTTGGATTCTCTATCTCCTTCTCCCTCTGCCCCCTGCCCCCAACTCTGTCTCTCCCTCTCTCCCTCTCTCTCAAAAAAAAAAAAAAAGAGGGAGAGAAAGAGAGACCCCAGAGAGCTTCCTTCCCCCTTCGCATGTCAGTTGTCTCTGAACAGGAAGCAGACTCTCACCAGACACCAAATCTGCCATCACCTTGACCTTGGACTTCTTAGCCTCTAGAACTGTGAGAAGTAAATTTCTATTGTTGTTGTTTGTAAGCCACCTGGGCTGTGGTACTCTTGTTATAGCATCCCAAATGGACTATGACTATCTTTAATACAGTTCCCTCTTCTTTATACATATGTCTCTTAACCTGAAGTATCTGTTTCTTCTAAATAGGGATTGTGATGGTCCATCTGTCTACTCCAAGGGCCTAAAACAAGACCTGGCATATAATAAATATTTGTTGCTTAATGAAGATCTATGCTGGATGTTTGCTGAACAAAAGGATGAGTCTTTGTATCATGCCTGAAGTCTACAGACCTAAGGATGATCTTCTTTAATTCTTACAAACTCACACACACAAAAGTAAGTAGTATTTTCTTTTTAAAGACTAACAAAGCCAAGGCTCAGAAAAGATCATTTGTACAACATACATCTTGTAAATGGACAGTTGGAATTTAAGTCCTGACTCTCTAATTCCAGAGTCAAGTTCTATTCATTTTACCATGATTTTTCACCAGTTCTTATATAATCTACAAATTAGAATTAATATTAGTAGACTCAAAGCATGCACCATTGGTTTTGTTAAAATAAACATTAGTTCTCAGAGCTTCTCAACTTCATTAGATGCCACAAAGTAAACATACAATTCATCAAGACTGTGCCCATTTGCTGAGGAATTAACAGTCATATCTACTGACGTATCTTCTCACCCTCGAACTTCATTGTTTCGTTAAAGAAAACCTTTCATTAAAGGAAGGCCAACCCTGTGTGAGGCAAAAAGGAGCCACCACCCACATATGTGGTAAGATTTAAAAGAAACTTCTACTTGTTCTCAGAATATCCCTAACCACTCTGTCTTAGCTCAGGTCCCTAGAAACAGATTCTGAGGTGATAGTTTGTATGTTGGAGGGCTGGGGGGAGTGTGTTTGGGAACAGCACCTGTAAGGAAATGAGGGATGCGTTGAGCGAGAGGGAGGAGTTGAACCACGATACAGTTTCAAGAGAGATCTCAGCAGATTCTATAGGGAGCTTGAGAGCTACGTAGCATAGCCCTTCCAAGTTGTTCCCAGTTGAGGTAAGAAGGCTAAACATTTATACCCCAGCTGCAACCAATATGAGAATCAAACAGCCTACTGCAAGGGGCATGAACTTGGTTAAGGCAACTCCAAAAGGGTAAAGACAGAGCCAGAAGGACACAGTTTAAAACTATCAACAGCTGAGATTCTCAGCATCTGAGTAGTGAGTGTGTCCATCATGAGAGGGGGGGACTGGGTAGTGTAGCTTCCATTCCATCATTATGTTTGGATCTACTTGCTTCTTTTTACATTTTACCCCAGCTGGGAATAGCTCCTCCAGGATTCAGGCTGGTTCTGTTTCCTGGGGAAACTTTGGGAAGAAGGCTTGTGGGATGAGCCATATGTCCTACTGTTATACCTGCTCTCCATGCCACATGTGAAGCTCATTGTCTCAGTTTTCTATTACTCATCCTAGATTTCTGTCATCATTGGTTAGCACCCCACTGGTCTAGGTGGCTTATATAGCAGACTGATAGACCCTCATCCCTGAGAGATCTGAGCCCCTAGTCACTATGCCTATCTCAAGCTCTCTGTGCATACATTTATGTCAAGCTGGGCAAGAGATTGCCAAGAGATGCCCCAGTGGATCACCTGTGTGACAAATTCTCTCCCCTGTCCCCACTGTGGAACAGCATCCCTGCCTCCTCCTGATCATCAGGGTCAATGATCCCTGCCAGGTCATGATTCTTTATTTACCTGCTGACCTCTTGGCATGAAGAGTCCAAAGTAGATAAGTAGCAACCTTAGACGAAAGCTTAATGGACTATTAACTGCATTTCCCCTGCCAGAGGCATTCTCTCTCTGCAACCATGAACAATAGACTTATGACCTAAAGGAAAAAGACAAGAAACACGAACTCCCTAACTGGGTCACCATTTCTACTCCTATCCTTATTTCTCAGACTCTTGCAATCTATCCAAGAGTGGGGTTTTTTTGGTTTGGTTTGGTTTGGTTTTTGAGTATATTCTCTAATGCTCAGCTGTTCCCTTCAAAGTCCATTTCATCCTTCTACCAAACTGGTAACTTCTGGGTAGTGTGCTATGTGACATGCCTAGGGGATCCCAGGACCACATGCCTACTGCCTCATCTCCTTTGCTGTAATGTGGGTCCCTTCACCTTGGGTAATCTTATGTAGATCCCCTGTCAATGGATAACACATTCTAATTCCTTGAGTCCTTGTTTTGGCTGAGGCACAGGGTACAGAGAAAGAAAAACCATATCCAGAATATACGTTGACCGCCCCCCAAAACAAATCACTGTCCTTCTAGGGTGAAGAGGTTCCAACATGAGCAGTCAGCACCAAGTGGCTGGTCGCTGCCCTTGAGAAAAGTTGTTACAGCAGGGGCTCAGGGCCAGTCTCTGTTGCAGGAAGGCTGAACACTTGGCAGAGGCAGAGTTCAATCAGCTTTGGTACAAGAAAGATTGTGGGATGCTGGCCTTATGCACGTCCTCTCCCTCCCATCGTGCCTGCATTAGGGTGGCTAACGACAGAGGCTGGCTGACATGAACTAGTGAAGACTCCCTCTTTCTTTGGCTCTTTGGTGGCTTTTCCATGGTGGATACTCACTGATGACTTTAACAAGGCTTTTAAGATCACACTTTGTGTCCACTCCCATAGGTCCATCCACATGCCTTCATCCTCCTTATCTTGCCATCTTTCTCATTCCAGATCCCTGACCAAGGAATCAAGACATTCACCTAAGAGTTTATGTATGCTCTGACCTAGGTCAATTCTATTTCTATTCAAGGCAGTTGATCTGGTGCAGCACCCAAATCTTTGCTCCTAAAAAATTTCCCCACTGCTCTGTTTTTCAGGGAATGCCTTAAATGGGGCTGAAGTGTAGCATTAAGTTCATTTTCAACTTGTACGTCTTGCCTCTAGGAACACCATGTTCATTAACCATCTCTGGAACTCTCTTTGGGCTGTGCCACGCTGACCTTGCCACTCATTACAATTTTACCCACTTTGCTTCTGATTAAGTGTCTCCACCCAGCCTCTATTATTTAGGATCTGATCAACCCCATTGCAGTCAGGGAGACTGGTTCTGTAACAGCAGCCCCTACCGTCTGCTCTGGCCTGATCTTGGTGCTGCTGGTCCCCTCTCAACAGGGCGGCCCTAATTACTTTGCTAAATGGAGTGTCCCTGCAGTCCCTCTTAATACACACAGGAAGCCTTCCTCCTTTTCATAGCATATCCATGCTAACATGCCCCCTTTCTCTGCACCTTGTAATCCTTTCTTCTATTGTCTGCCACAGCAGCTCCAACGTTTCTGCTTCCCATTGCCTAGTCCAAGCATCCAAGAGTCATCACGGCCGCTTGTTAGCACAGTCTCCCAGGGTCTCTTCTGTATCATGGGAGACATAAATCCTGGATCACAGGCAAATGCTCTCATTTTGATCAATTCTCCCTTATCCAACTTCATGTTTTATCACCCCCTGATTGAACACCCTCAGGATCCAATTCCGTGCATGCTATCCGGGCTCCACAGGTATGTAAATAGCCAGGACCTGCAGTGCCTTTTTTCCCCCTCAACAGACCAAGCATCTCACTGGCCAAGTTATGTAGTAATTTGACAATAGCTATGGGTCTGGTAGCCAAGTGAGGAATAGAGTTTTATCCTGAGGGCCTCACATTGTATCTAGCATTCACTGCATTGTCTTCGAGCAAAAGAGAGAGCGCTTTTCTTTGTTTTTTGTTTTTTGTTTTAGAGAAAAAAGACCAGGCACATGAGCAGGGTGGAGGGACAGAGGGAGAGAGAGAATCTCAAGCAGAATCCCCGTGCTAAGCACAAAGCCCAGTGCGGGGCTCGAACTCATGGCCCCGAGATCATGACCTGAGCCCAAATCACAAGTTGGACACTTAACCAACTGAGCCACCCACATTCCCCACTTGCCTTTCAAAGGAAGGAGTATGTCATCTCTGCAAGCCGGAGGGTGCAGGGGGAAGGACAGTTTCAAGTTTCCCAAGTGCACTAACCCAGATACCCCTGTCTCAAGTCTCAAAGTCCCACTCTAGCCAAACCAGGGTCCTGACTTTGGCATTGAAGACTTGCCAACTTTTGAATTTCACCTTCTCTGGAGTCCCACCAACGCAGGCCAGGCCTGCACCTCAACTTTGTCTATTCTCCAGCTACGAGAGACTCAGGGTCTCTTAAGCTACCAATGAGGCCTTCTTGCTATCCTATGTGGCCCCAAATAGGTGATGAGTCACTTTCAGCCTTTTGTTGTCCCTCAGTGCACTGACAGCACTTACCAACGTCCACCTGATTCTCTATTCCTTACATTCACCACTTCCCCGGTACCTTACGAACATCTGAGCTAGGGCACCAGCTAGTACGTTCCTAGTTCATGACACCTCAACCCAGTTTTAATCCTTTCACCTACTGCATGCCTTGGGCTCCTCCTTGCCAGCCAGCCAATGAGTGGTCTAGCTCCAAAGCAACACTTAAGAGGGACGCCTGGGTGGCTCAGTGGGTTAGAGCCTCTGCCTTTAGCTCAGGTCATGATCCCAGGGTCCTGGCATCTGGCTGGATCCCGCATCTGGCTCTCTGCTCTACAGGAAGTCTGCTTCCTCCTCTCTCTCTCTCTCTCTCTCTCTGCCTGCCTCTCTGCCTACTTGTGATCTCTGTATGTTGAATAAATAAATAAAATCTTTAAAAAAATTCTCAAAGTAGCACTTAAGAGACTGCTTCCTAGGACCATGTCAGCTATCACTTGGCTAAGGTGAAAGATTCACTTGCAGCTGTCTTATCGAAGGGTGTGCTCAGCAACAAAACCCTTGTAGAAGTGGAGGGAAGTCAGGGGAGCAGAGAGCAGTTGAATTGCCCTGCCTTGGTAACGCAAACATCAGCTAAGCCCAGACAGAGCTCCGCAAGTAGGAGAGCCCTTCACACTTGCTCCTCAATGTGTCAAGGCAGACTGACCTTTGTATTTCTGGGTCATTGCTCATTGAATGTGCCTAGGGCACAAACTTGGGCAGGGTAGCCTCTGTGGCTTTTGGAGAGGAATGCAGCCCCCAGGGGAGATAAGTGGCCAGAGCGGAGAAGTTGGGGGAATGAGCTCCTTGGCACAGAAGGGGCATCTACATGGCACACTATCCTTCCACAGCACCATCCCTTGCTTTAAGACATTTAGGATATTTTTTCAAGTGCAACACAGAGGGAGACTTGCAGATTAATAACCATAACACCCCAGATCACAGTGGTGTGAGGGGTTAAATCCAAAAAAGAGTGAAGAATTAAGAGATAGGAGATAGATCTGGCAAATTTGAGTAAAGAGAGAGATGGATCCTGCAAGGCTGCCTTTAAGGTACTCCAGCCTGGGCAGTCCCGTGGCCAGAGGATGGTGTAAGAGCTTGAGGCTCTCAGAAAGGAGAAGCGGCAGAAGAATGAGAAAAAGTGGAGGGAGAGAGAGAGAGAGACAGTAGGGGATGGAAAGCTGTCCAATGTGGCAGGATATGTAACAAGCTTTAAGTCTTTTTATTATATATTACATATCTTCATTTGTAGCCAAAAAAGGAGGGTAGTCAAAGAAAAGAAGGTACTTGCTTCTTGCAGACATATGTACTTCTGTGACCTATGTCCTAACTTTCTGGAGCCAAGCTTACTCCAGAGGAACATTTCTTCATTTTTTTTTAAACTTTTTTTTAAGTATTTTATTTATTTATCTGTCAGAGAGGAGAGAGAGAGAGAGATCACACAAGCAGGCAGAGAGGCAGGCAGAGGCGGAGAGAGAAGCAGGCTCCCTGTCGAGCAAGGAGCCCATGTGGGACTCAATCCCAGGACCCTGGGATCATGACCTGAGCCGAAGGCAGCGGCTTAACCCACTGAGCCACCCAGGTGTCCCCATTTCTTCATTTTTAATGTTCTTATGTCTTCCTTCTTTCTTTCCACATCTGTAAATCTTTTTTGAGAGTCCAGACCTGCTACTGGCTCTTAGGGTACCGAGATGGTGCTTCTGCCCCATAAGGGCCTCACAGCCATGTAGGAAAGACTACATGTGAGCAAATGAATCACAGTATGGTGTGGCAAGTTCTAGAGTGGGTAAACACTCAGAGTGCCTTGGAGCAGAGGGGAGGAGAAGCCTATCTGCTGCATAGTGATATAGTAGACGCCACTGAACAAGCTCGAAGGTGTTGACTGAAATGACCAAATTCACGGGTCATGGCTTTGTCACCTTCTGTCTTATTTTCCACTCTGTTGCTTTGAGTCACTTCAAGAACAGTGTTATGCTTTACTTAAAATGCCTTCTCTGATGACTTATTCCTTAATAGGGGAGTAAGAACTTCTAAAAAGGATAGCCATCTTTGCCATACACAAATACCCTTTACATAAAATTTTAGTATAAATGACTTCTGTGTACATTTCTACAGTGATGAGAATTCTGATTGAATTCAACTCAAATCTCAGATTTTCAAATGGGAAGAATGAGAAATAGGGAGTGGAGACCCTAGAAGTGAACATTGAGCAAGGTAAAATGAATAGCAGGACTAATATAGAAATTTTTATATGATAGCCTTGGAAGAATCCGAAGAAATTAACTAGAACCATTGAGTTTTACTTTGGTACTTTTTAGATTGGCTGGAACAAAAGACACATTAGGGTCTAACAGAATCCACATGATCTACCATATTCAAATGCATTCTGGAATGCATTTGGAGAAAAGCTCTATGGAAACCTTCTATTCTGAGGATAAGATTTCTGTGTCAATTAGGAGGCCAATCACAAGCAAGTAACAGAAACTGGGCCACAATGATGTTAACACATTGGAGCTTCTTATTCTCTCTGCACGTGGATGTCAGGTGACATCTGTAACCCCTGCCATCATTTTCTTTCTCACAGCAGAAGAAGAGCAAAGGTTGTACTAGCCAACCCTTTCCTTCAGAAAAGCAAATAATTCCCCAGAAGTGCCCAAGGCAGAATTCTGGGCAAGCCTATGGCCATAACTGGGCCGCTATGGCCATCCATAGCTGCAAAGAAGGCCCGAGGTAAATGAATATTTCCATGTCCAGGCTCCATATTGAGAAGTACCAAGGGAGAATGGGGGAGGTAACATGTTGGAAAGATCCACTTATCAGTATCAGTTACAGTTCTCATAAGTAAAATGAAAACATTAGAATAAAATTTTGAGAAACACCTATTCACCCACAGTCAGCTGAGGTGTTTAAATAAATGTTACAAGACATTTTCTATTGCAAACATTCAAGTTGCTGAACATCTCTGAGAAAAAAGTAGGATATCAGAGTATGGAATTTGTAGGAAAGATCATACATAAGGAAAAAAAATTACTAAATTTATGGATATACACATTAACCCTGGAACAAAAATTAAGTAGCTTCCTGATGAAATTTCCAAAAAGGAGGCTCCTGGAAAGTTTCTAGAAAGAATGGAGAAGGAAATGGAACTAACTGCACATTACCAACTAATATCCCTCGTACACAACCTTCTCTCATGATTAGACTCTATCCTAACTTAACTGAAGCCTGTGAGTACTAACTTTAAGCCTCAGAAGGTAAACGTACTATTTATTGTATTGCAGTTAGAATTAGTGGCAAATATGTTTCAGTTGTAAGAAGAACCACTGGTTTTTAGCAATACACACTGAAAAGATGAATGAGTTAACATCAATGCCTGCCTGCTGTTCTTGGTTAGATCCATGGCCACACATGGGTTGCCATGAAAGTAAAGGTACCCACCCCTCCCCCCCCAGGATGCTTCCAGAAGTTTTCTCCATGGTGCTCTTCAGGGCAGCTTGAAATGACAGGATGGATGCTCTGACCCACGCAGTGGTGGTCACACCTGCTAGAATCTGAAGCTAGACCTGCTATTCTTTTCTCCTTTTTTTTTTTTTACTTTTTCTCTATTTAAATTTAACTTAATTAACATATACTGTATTATTAGTTTCAGGGGTATAATTTAGTGATTCATTAGTTGTATACAACATCCAGTGCTCATTACATCACGTGCCCTCCTTAATGCCCATGACGCAGTTACCTCATTCCCCCACCTCCTCCCCTCCAGCAACCCTCATTTTATTTCCTAGAGCTCAGTGTCTCTTATGTTCTTTTCTAACCAAATGGAGCTGAAAGACCCATAGCAACTCAGGAGCTCATGGGAGCCGAAACAATGCTGACCGATCTCCCTCTACCATCAGGATTTGCCATCCACTGTCTGGATTTGTGAGACCTATAACCCTTCCCCTATCCTGGACTAGGGGCTCCCTATCTTCTTTTTTTCTCCACCTCTATGGAGAATTTCTCTTCTCATATGAACAAAGAGTTCACACAATGGTCCACTGACACATTTTTAGTAGCACTGGCTCAAAGAAAAAGAACACACTCTTAGTTTCTCTTTAGAACTGACATTTAGTCTTTAACCACATAATAATAACAAGATCATTGACATTCTCTTAATTTTGTCTGCTGGATCCATTCTTTCATTTTATGAACACTAAAATATTTATGAAGCTTTCCTCTTAAGACCAACCTCTTAAAATCCCTCCATTCTCTAGCTTCTAATTCTCTCACTCAAGTATAACCCTTAAAGGTGGTGAAAGAATGCTTTAGCTGTATCTATACAGAGAACATTCTGGAATCACAATTAAACACCAGTCTGTTGGGGCTCCCTATTAGCTAACTGCTTCCAGAGAGGAAAAGAGACCTTACATTAGACAACTTGTTGATACAAGCCAAAGGCTGATTGAATACCACGGGTGTATGAATCAATTCATACAGCTGTAAAAAGTATTCTGATGCATGTTTTGTGGCTAATTTGCAATTGAAAATCCATTAACAGCACAAATGGAGATGAATATTGCCAACATGGACTGAGCAGGTGTGCCAAAACAGAGATTGAAATACATTCTGAAAGTGAGGTAAAGTACTTCCTGTAAAGCTGTCCAACTTTTTCTCTCCTCCACTTAAAAGACAGTGAAGATAATTTAGATCATTCTGAGATAAATCTGTTGACAGGGATTCTAACAAGAAGAACGAAAGTAGAGAAAGAAGTATTTGGTCTCACAGCAGGAGCTTAAAAAGGAAGTGTGAATTCGCAAGCTGCAAACAAACAAACATCCCATCCATTTCGAGGCAATTCCAACCCGGACTCAGAATTCGTGGGAACGACACGAAACGCTGATGTTGCAAAAGTCAGCTAAGCAAGAGGAATGGGCCAGAGTAATCATGTGACGCAACCAGAATTAGAATCCATTCAGCAACATACTGAGCAAAAATTTGTTTTCCTTCCAAAGTGCCTTTACAGTTAGAATGAGGGCATGTTTGCCATGTCTGTAAGCATGATTGTTCTCCAGTGATCCGATCTAGGAAAAAAAGGATGCTGGAGAGAACTGCAGTATTGTGCATTAGGGAAGTGACATTCATACTGTCATCTTCATTTCAATTCATTCTGTGAGACTTAGCATTCTGAGAATCTGACTTCCACATCACAATATGAATATTCAAAATGCTACTTTACATATCACATATGGTTTGGATTTGAATGATTTCTCCCCAGACTGGAGGGATTTCTCTCAAGCTAATCTATGTGTGTTATTTTAGATATTTTCACTTAAAAAAAAAAGTTTAGGAAGAACTTCTTAAAGTAACCCAAGAAAAAAAATTTGAACTAGATCTGAACGTTATTCTGCTCGCTCAGATTTTTTTAAAATAACCAACCTAATGGTTTCCAAACTTTGGACATCTATTCACTCAAACCTCGGAATCATTAAAAGAGAGATAAGACTCAGATGCTAAAATTGGAATTTAGGGATGCAAACACAGAAAACAAATTAAAAGCGAAAGTGACAAAAACCTTTAGTACCAAGCCTATAACATAATATGCTATATATGTAATATATATATATGTAATAACATAACATAATATGTTATGTTATATTATAACATATATTATAACATTATATGTTATATTAACATAATATGATGTTATTGAAATAATGATAAATATTCAGTTAGTTAACTGGAATGCTCAGGACTTGAGAGGTTCTAGTTACTTCAATTTTTGATTATTTAGATAATCGAAACATTCCCTAAAAATCTCTTTCTTCTGTTTATGCCCATCTCTTAAAGTACCTCGAAATTGTAAGTAAATATTAACTCAGACTGTACAGAGATAAAGAAGTATAGAAGGTTTGGGATGAGCAAGATTTTCTTCCGTAGAGTAATACCTGTCTGTGTTTAAATATAACCACGCCATGTACTATGAAATTATATATGGAAGGTCAGGGTAAGGGAGAACCTTCCATTTACTTGGTATTTATGATGTGCTTGCTGGGTCCCTTGAAAGGTTCCTTCATACTTTAACTCATTTACCATCCCAGGAAATCTTTGAGAGAAATTTTTACAAATAAGAAAACCATAGTTCAGAAAGGTTAATGAATGTTCTCCAAAATCAAACAGCCAGTAATTGACAAAACTGAGCTTCTAACTCAGGTCTGCCCAACTCCAAACTCATGCCCTTTCTGTCATACCGCTGTGACCTAGACTGTACACCTAGTTCCAACATCACTGGAGCTATCAGGCCCGGGACCACATATTTTAACTCAAGTGGCTTTGGTTCATGAATCTATAAAATTAGAGTGTTGCTATCTTAGCGGAAACTATTCACCGCCCCTCACTTTTTTTCATTGTGTTAGAAATCCAATTTTTAGCTAGGTATGTGGCATAAATGTGGCATTTCCCCTGGTCCCTTGCAGCTAGCTAGGGCTGTGTGACAAAGACCCAAGACTACATAATTACCAATGGGATGGAGCAGAAGTGATGGACACAACTTCCAGTCACAGTTGTAAAGGAACTGATCATGCCCTTCTTGATCTCTTCACTTCTTCTCAAGAACTGGAAGGAAGAGATGAAGGCAAAAAGTGCTGGGCTACACAGACCAACACAATATCCTAGTGTTGGTGTGGCAAGAAAAGAGGAGGGACCTCGGTCTCCAAGAGGAAACAATGGCAAAGTTGTCCGTGCTGCTTCTCTTGGGAATACGTTTAAGCTCGTGTTTGGTTCTTCATCACATCTGAATCTAAACCTAAATACTTCTAGTTACTTCCAACTCCAGATCCTAAAATTGCCCATTTTTGGTGGAAGTTTTTCATGGACAGGAAATGGCTCTGTTTGGTAATGTGGTAAACAAATAAATAAGTAAGAATTATTTTTGCTGGACTGGAGAAGTCATTTGAGTTTTCCCTTGAAAGTGGCAAACAGAAATAAAACTCCATGGTTTACTTCCAGTTACTCAAAAGTTGACTCCGTGGGGCACTTGGGTGGTATACTCACTTAAGTGTTGACTCTTGTTTTCGGATCAGGTTATGGTCTCAGGATCATGAGACTGAGTCCCGTGTCAGGCTCTGCACTCAGAGGGGAGTCTGTTTCTCCTCTCCCTCCCTTTACCCCACCCCTTGCTCACACACACACACTCTCTCTCTCAAATAAATCCTTTTTAAAAAAAAAATTTTACTAATACTGTACAATTTTCTACAAAGTAAGAATGATCAATTTTATGTTGCCTATAAGTGGTGCTTTTTAAAAGTATTAAGTGATCTAATTACTGGAAGGTTTCTTATGGGTCATTTATTATAAGGCTCACTGAATGCAAGTTTTTTACATATAGTCAGTTAACCCATTAGATCTGGAACCAGGATGAAAATGTAAATCATACATTTTGAACTACATCTGATTTTTTATTCCAAGTATTTTATATCTAACTACAAAAATCCCTGTTCTAGCTATTCCATGTATGTGAATTTAAGACACACATGAACACACACCCCATGAGGAAATAAAATGTCTCCTGACCAGAACTCTAAAGCCATGGACTTAAGGATCTATCTGGAAAGCAAAGCAAATCAATCTTCAATAATGGCGCTAAGAAATTAAGAACAAGATGCAGTAGGGGAAGGATGGTTAAATTACAAGTGCAGCATTTGATTTAACCAAGCGGAGATTTGGAACAGTTGTGTGGTTGCAATTGAGCTCTTGAAGACAGAGAAGATTGAGCTGGAAATCATGCCAAGAAGAAATGATTGTCTTCCCTCTGTTAGTAGAAGAAACTCTGGGAGGGAATAAGTTTCCTGCAAAGCATAACTTGAACCAAACCATCAGTCAAGGTAAATAAAGAGCAACATCTCAACTCAACAGCCCTGTTGAAACTGCCTGCCTCTGCTACCCTGTTGCGCTATCAGCTACAGCTCCAAGAATGGGGAATCATTCAGTTAAAGGTAGAACAGATGGACAGTCCCGTCCCCTTCTCTGTAGAAGAGAGGAACCCTGCCCCCATTCCACAATGCCATTGCCAAAACAGTCATTCAATCATTAGTTGAATAAATATTGACTGAGTATCTGCCCTGGGCCATGCATTGTTGTGGGAGCTAGAGATAGAGCAGGAAGCAAAACAGACATGATCTCTGTTCTCAGGAAGCTTACATTATTGGGAGAAGGGAGGGAGAGTTAATAAATGAATACATAATGAGTGTGTCAGGTGCCAATCAGTACTATGAAGAAAATTAAGCAGAGAAGAAAAATAAGAACCTATGGAGAGAACAGGGTACAATTTCATATAAGGTGGTCAGAGGTGGCTGCCTTTAAAACATGACATTGAGGCAATAACTGCATGAAGCTTTTTGAGATAATAATGCATTAGAAATCTCTCTCTCTCTAACAAATAAATAAATAAATAATGCATTGGAAAAAGAAAGACATGGTTCTAAGACCCTAAACCTGAAACTGGTCCAGTATGTTCAAGGAAGAGGAAGATGGCCAGTCTGGCACTTGGAGCTGAGTGAAGAAAGGGGAGGGGGAGTGTAGTGAGAATGTAGCCAGATAGTAAAAGACAGTGAAGGCTCAGGGAAAGGATTTGGATCTCTC
The DNA here is from genome assembly GCA_003697995.1 of Taxidea taxus jeffersonii. Taxonomy (NCBI): domain Eukaryota; kingdom Metazoa; phylum Chordata; class Mammalia; order Carnivora; family Mustelidae; genus Taxidea; species Taxidea taxus. The sequence continues at coordinate 139,604 of ML109996.1, read as the reverse complement.
CCTGATAGAAGACATCAGTTGGGGGTGGGGAGGTAAACAGAGAAGAAACATGAACTCCTGATTTTCTAGAAGGATCAGTCTGGCTATTGAGTGGAGATTAAACTAGGTGGACAAGGGTGGAAACAGGTTATTACAACAATCAGATGGGGAGTAACAACAAATGAAATAGCAGAGGTAGGAGTTGGGGGTGGTGAACAGTGGTTGTTTCCAGGATGCATTTCTTAATTAAAGTTAACTCTATATTCCAGTGGGCATAGTGTCATTTCCTGAGATGGGGAAGTTGGTGACGGAAAACAGCTTAAAGGTGAGACCACATGTTCAGTTTTAGATATGTTGCATTTGAAACAATTATCAGACATCCAAGTGGAGACCGAAAGTAGATAACCAAATATTCAACTTGGAGTTCAGAGGCAAGATGGTTTAGTGAGTCAGGAAAGCACCTCTAGTGGATGAGAACAGGCAGGGAGCTGATAAGATAGAGAAGAGAAGCAATTTGAAGACTCACTTTTAGAGGTCATAGTAATGATAAATGTGGCAGACTTGTAGTCACCTTCCCATATCACCTTATCCTTCTTCCTAAAAAAAGAACCTTGCTCCCCAATGATTATAGCAGCAATGTCCACAATAGCCAAAATATGGAAAGAGCCCAGATGTTCATTGACAGATGAATGGATAAAGATGTAGTATGTATATATAATGGAATATTACTTGGCCATCAAAAAGAACGAAATCTTGTGCTTTGCAACAACATGGATAAAACTGGGGACTATTATGCTAAGCAAAATAAGTGAGTCAGAGGAAGAAAAAACTCAAATACCATATGATTTCACTCATATGTGGACTTTAAGAAACAAAACAAATGAATATAAGGGAAGAGAAGGAAAAATAAAATAAGATGAAAACAGAGAGGTAGACAAACCATAAGAGACACCAAACTCTAAGAAACAAACTGAGGGTTGCTGGAGTGGAGGGAGGTAGAGGGGTGGGGTAACTTTGTGATGGGCATTAAGGAGGGCACATGATGTAATGAGCACTGGGTGTTATATGCAACTGATGAATGACTAAATTCTACCCCTGAAACTAATAATACACTATGATGTTAACTAATCTGAATTTAAATAAAGAATTTTTTTAAAAGAACCTTGGAACTATGGGGAAGCAGCAACACTTCAAGATTAAAACAAAAACAAAAACAAAATACATGTCCCAGATCCCCTCATAGAAAGGTAGGATGTATGACTTATGAATGGAAGTCACCTTGGAAACCATTTTGTTCTTCTCCTTTCCCTTCCTCCCCATCTGGAAGCAGAGATGACCAGAGCTGCAAGAGCCATTTTAAATCCATGAGGAAACACAGAGAATAGAAGTTGTGTCCTAGGGAAGGTGGAGCCAACAGAAAGAGGCTAGGATGCTGCTAATCATGAAACCACTCACCAGCCCTGGATTGGCTTCCTGGGGAGCTCATGTTACATGAGAAAGAAACACTTACGTCATTTAAGCCACTGTGTTTATGAACTCTCTTATTAGCAGCCAAATATAACCCCTAACTGATATGAGAATAGGCCAGTAAAGTAGGCTGAGCATTGACCAGGGGTAGCAGAATAGAGAAAGAGTGGGGTCCTAAAGACTTTAGTGGGGGAAAACATGTTTTCACAAGGGAAAGTGGGTCAAATCCTGCTAATGGTCTGAGTAAGCAGAGGACAGAGATCTCACCATTGGCTTTGGTGATACAAAAGCTATTGGTGAGCTTGGCAATAATGAGCTTGCTGAGAGATGATAGTAAAATTCTCACTAGAGAAGGCTCAAGAGAAAATAAAAATTGGGCCATCTGGGTGGCTCAGTTGCTTGAGTGGCCCACTCTTAATTTTGGCTCAGGTCCTGATCTTGGGGTCCTGGTATCAACCCCTGCATCAGGTTCTGTGCTCAGCATGGAAACGGTTTCTCTCTCTCTTCCTCTTTTTCTGCTCCTTCCCCTGCTTGTGCTTGCTCTCCCTCTCTCTCTCTAAAATAAAAAAATAAATCTTGAAAGAAAGAGAGGAAGGAAGAAAGAAAGAAGAAAGGAAGAGAGAGAGAGAGAGGAAGGAAGGAAAAGAAAAAGAAAAAAGAGCAGAGGATGTGAGCACAGACAACTCTTGGGTTTGGCCATTAAGGAAGGCAATAAAGGGGGCATGAGGTGGAGAATATGAGATATGGGATCAGAGAATATGAGATATGGGATCAGAGAAGGTTAATTTTAAGATTCCCATGTTTTGGGGACGCCTGGGTGGCTCAGTTGGTTAAGCAGCTGCCTTCGGCTCAGGTCATGATCCCAGCTTCCTGGGATCGAGTCCCACATCGGGCTCCTTGCTTGGCAGGGAGCCTGCTTCTCCCTCTGCCTGTCTGCCTGTGCTCGCTCTCTCTCTCTAACAAATAAATAAATAAAATCTTAAAAAAAAAAAAAAGATTCCCATGTTTTGGATGATGGCCAGAATGATACAGGAGCAAAGGATAAGAGATAACACAGGAAGGGAGCATGTGCAAGGGTCCAAGTAGTGTTCCTGATGAGGCAGGGAGGGTGGGACCCATAGCCTCTGTCCATGCTTGGCAAAGAGGCAGATCTCCCTCTCCCTCTGCCTCCGTTGCTAAATTCTTCTATACATCTGATACACAGGTGGAACTCTCCAGCACATACTCCTCTCTCCCTTTCCAGAACATCCACCGTGCCAACAATCACACACCAAATCCACACAGTTTGGCAGACAAAGACTTGTGTTTGAATCCCTGCTCCGCCACTAACTGGCTGTGTCCTCAGATGAGTGCTTAGCCTCCCCAAGCCAGCTCGGCTGTATAACTGCCCCTTGGGGAGACTGAGACGAAAATCAAAGACATGTGTGCAAAAGACCCCAGTACATTGCAGTGCAGTGTTCGCTACAGTGATCATTAATTACTCTTCTTCACACGCATTTCTCAGAGCAGGCTTTCCAGGTGCAGTATGGCAGCCAGAGTGGGGAAGGGTATTTCTGTCTGCGAATACAGGAAATTTCCATGTACCAAAGAGATTTTTTTATGGCTTCATGATTTTTTTAAGTGATCTGGTCACATAAAGATAACTGGTTCTTTCCTTATTCTATTTTAGAGGAAACGAGAGCAGGGACTTTACCCTTTTAAATGTTTCATTAAGCAAGATGTGTGCCTGCCCTACACAACCTCTGTAATAACTGCCAAGGCGCTCGCAGGGGGAGGATTTCACCCTACCTGAACACACTTGAATCTATGTTCTTTCCTGGGGCAAAGCCCTGCCTGATACATTAATCACCCGAAACCGTGGCAAGTGATTTCCTCTGCCTTTATCGCGTCACCTCTCAGTCCCTGTGCCAGCATATGCTCTATTATGTGCAAATGATTAAACAGATTTTCTGCCATGGGTAAAAAATATATTTCCCACAGGATACAGCATTTCCCTGTAAGTCTATCCCAGAATAGTGAGCCTAGAATTCTAAGTGACTCAGTGGGACAGGCAGAAGAAAAAGCCCTTATGCTGATGGGTCCATAACTTGTGGTTTCTACCAGCATAAAAGAAAATGTATGCAGCATGCTATTCCTCCTGGACGAGATGGAGGTGAGAGAACTGAATTCATAAACGGCCTTCAACATCAGAGGCTTTGCACATGCTGCCCTTCCCCCAACACACACACACACACACACACACACACACACACACACACTTTACCTGTTCATCAAGGTATCTTCAACTCTTTTTACAATACTTTATTCATAAGCCTCCTGATCCAAATAATGAAGGCATCATCAGCATACTCTCCCTTGGTGAAAATTGTAGTTTCTTTTATAAGCTCCCTTCCTGGGGACTTATCACTACCAAAGCTTTTATCACACTGCATTATAATTTTGCATTTGCTAGTCTATTTCACACACACACATGCACACACACACACTGCACTTTATGTGTTCCCCAACAGTTTTTTTCATCTCTGAAACTTCAATGTTTAATATACAGTAAATATTCAATAAATAGCTGGGGAATTAATCTCCAATTCACTAAAGCATCCTTTTAAGAAGTTTGACATAATGCTGCCAACATTCAATAATTTTTTCAATTATCAAATACATTTGAAACAAGTACACTTTATATATTACACACACACACACACACACCATAAGATAACAAAATGGTATAGAAAAGTACACCAAAATGATACAGTGTCTCTGGGAGGTAAAGTTCTTTTCTTGTCTTCTTTGATTTTGTTGAGTTGACCAAAGCTCAACAATAAACATACCACATTCAGAAATTTTTAAATAGTAATAAATTTAAGATATTTGGTCCTACTGAATAATAATGTTAAGGTATTGACTGATCACTAGTAGGATATCAGCATGGCAGCATATTGTCTAGTAAACTATATGGCTTTTTATGATTTCTCAACCTCTTGGAGACTGCTTCATCTATAAAATATGTGGGTTAAATAAGTTATTTCATGGATTAAATAAAACCACACATTTAAATATCTTTGTAGTACTTGATACCTAGGAGGTGTTTAATTAAAGAAGGTAGTTCAGCTGATTGTGATGCTTCTGGAAATGTAGTCTATAGTCAGAGAATAAAAATTTCTGTTTGTTCAAAATGGAGACACAATGGCTCTACACCAGCATGATAGCTTTAACTTCTCAGTGGAACATGGGGCTGCTCCAGACCAGTTCCACAAAAATAGTTGTGAGGCTGATAATGACATCCCTGGGAAGCTAGGTTTCTCCCACCCAGAGACTGACCAAGCTGAGATACATAGAAACAGCTAGGAATAAGGAAGAAAAGCAGCAGCTCCCAGTAGCAGCCATATGACAAGAGAAATCACAGTTCCCAGGGACCTGCTTAGCGTACTCGCCCACGAGCTTTAAAACCTGAGGAGACCAATAGCAGAAGAACTGCAACAGATTCCCAGCAGATTTCACTGGCTTTTGCTCCCCAGGTATTCAGATCACAAATGCCAGCTATGTTAGTCTCTCTGTTTTCCCCCCTACTTTTTCCCTACCAGAGCCTGGGAAGTACCCCAGTAACCATCCTCGGTGGACCTGGAGGTGCTGTTGAGAAACTCAACAACATTTGTTGCCTGTGAGAACTCTCGGCAGAGCTCGCTGAGAATCATGTGGTTGTTGATGCTAGAGACCCCGGTAGCTGGAATAAATGAGCAGCCAATCTCCTCCAGATCTGGTGTTGCCACACACATCTGTCCTGGACACCTTGAACCACTAGACTTAGGGTCACAGCATGCTCTGCCATGCCCCCACCCACAGCTGAATGTCACACCTTCCTGAAGCCAGCCCACAAAGTCTGGAAGAGGTGACTCCTTCAAATGTATAGACAGCTACAGAAGCCTACAAAGATTACAAAAAGTCGGGGAAACATAAACCCATCAAAAGAATATAGTAACTGGCCCAAAGATAGGGAGATACAGGAATTGCCCATCAGAGAATTCAAAATCATTATAAAAAGGATACTTGGAGAGCTGCTGGAGAACACAGATAAACAATGTAACAAGAGCAGGAAAACAATACAAGAACAAAATAAGTTCAATGAAGAGATAGGAAACATAAAAAAGAATCAAACAGAAATTTTGCACCTGAAGAATACACTGATTGAATGGAAGGATTAAATAGAGAGCTTCAGTACAAACTGGACTAAGCAGAAGAAAAAATCTATGAGCTCAAAGACACATCTTTTCAAATTATCCAGCTAGAGGAACAAAAAGAAAAAAGAATAAAAAGCAATGAAGAAAGCCTGCAGGTCTTAGGGGCCATGACTAAAAGAAACAATATACACATCACTGGAGTCTCTGAAAGAGAAGAGAAGGAAGAAAGGATAGAAAACATATTTAAAGCAATAATGGCTGAGAACTTCCCAAATGTGGGGAGAGATAGGGACATCTAAGCTTATCGAAGCTAATAAGTCATCCCCAGAATCTCAATCCAAAACAATATTCTGAAAGACACATTAGAATAACGTTGTTTAAAAGCAAAGTCAAACAGAAAATTTTAAAAGCAACATGAGAAAAAATTTTCTGTCATACAAGGGAACCCCATAAGACTATTATCAGATTTCTCAGCACAGGCCTTGCCAGCCAGGGAGTCACAGGATACATTCAAAGTGCTGAAACATGGAGCACCTAGCTGACTCAGTTGGTGGAGCATGTGACTCTTGATCTCACAGCTGTGAGTTTGAACCCCACATTGGGTGTAGAGATGATTTAAAAGTGAAAACTCTAAAAAAAAAAAAAAAAATACTGAAAGAAAGAAACTGCCAACCAAAAATGTTTTACCCAGCAAAGTTGGCCTTCAGAAATGAAGACCAGATAGAGAATTCCCCAAACCATACATGGAGTTTATGAACACTAGACCTGCCTCATGAGAAATGCTGAAGGATGTTCTTTAAGCTGAAATGAATGGACACTAACTAGTAACCTAAACACATAGGAGTAAACAACACATTGGTAAAGGCAAGCATAGGCAAACCTCAGAGTTAGTGCAGGCTTGATTCCAGACTACTGCAATAAAACAAGTCAAATGAATGATTTGGTTTCCCAGCGAATAAAAAAGTTATGCCCCCACTATACTGTAGTCCATTAATGTGCAATAGCATTGTGTCTAAAAACACTATATATATATATAAGATATATATTGAGATATATAGATATATATCTTAATCTAAAATATATACATATAAGACATATATATATATTAATCTAAAAATACTGCTAAAAATGCTAACCATCATCTCAGCTTTCAGCAACTTGTACTCACTGATCACAATCACCATAAGAGATATAAGAATAATGAAAAATTTGAAATATTTTGAGAATTACCAAAATGTGACACAAACACACAAAGTGAGCAAATGCTATGAAAAAATGACACTGATAAATTTACATGAAGCAAGGTTACCACAAAATTTCCAATTGCAAAAAAAAAATACAGTTTCTGTGAAGTACAATAAAGCTAAGAGTAATTAAACAAAGTCTATCTGTGTATCGTCAAATTCAGAAGACTCTAATACTGTCATATGAAGTTATGTTAACCATTTAATTCTAGTATAAAGATAGAAGACAAAAGTATTAAGAAGAGCTATAGCTACAACAATTTGTTAATGGATACACAATATAAAAAATGCAAAGTGTGACTACAAAAATATAAAATGTGGGTGAGGGGAAATAAAGGGCAGATTTTTTGTATGGGATCAAAGTTATTAGCTTAAAATGGGCTGTAATGCCTATAAAGTGTTTCAAGTAAGCCTCAGGGTAACCACAAAACAAAACTTATAGTACATACATGAAAGATGAAGAAGTTTATTCATGAAAGATAAATCAAAGTATACCACTCTGGAGACTCCTCAATTCACAAAGGGAGAGAGCAAAAACGGAAGAAGGAAACAAAAGAACTAGAAAATAGCAAGACAACAATTAACAAGATGGTAAGTCTTCATGTAGAAATTATTACTTGAAATGTAAGTAGATTAAATGTTCCAATCAAAAGACATAAATTGGCTAAATAGATTTCTTTAAATGTGATATATGCTGCCTGCAAGATTCGCTTCAGCTTCAAGGACACACACAGGCTCAAAGGGAAAGAATGGGAAAATATATTCTGCACAAGTGGAAACCAAAAAAGAACAGGGGTAGCTATAGTTCTATCAGACAAAAAAATACTTTAAGTGCAAAACTGTAACAAGAGAAAAAGAAGGTCATTATATAATGATAAAGGGGTCAGTTCATCAAGAGGTTATAACAATGTTCAATATATATGAACCCAACGTCAGAGGAGCTAAATATAAAAAGCAAATACAAACAGATCTGAAGTGAGAAATAGACATCAATACAACACAAGTAGGGAAACTTAATGCCCCACTTTCAACAATGGATAGATCATCCAGACAGAAAATCAATAAGGAAATACTGAACTTGAACTATACTTTAGACCAAATGGACCTACGTGACATATGCAGAACATTCCATCAACAGCAACAGAATGCACATTCTTCTCAAGCACACATGGAACATTTTCCAGGATGGATTACATGTTAGGTGACAAAACAAGTCCTGGCAAATTTTAAAATATTGAAATTATTCCAAGTATCTTTTCTGGCCAAAAAAGGATAAAACTAGAAATCAATAACAGGAAGAAAACTGGAAAATTCACAAATATGTGAAAATTAACAGCACACTCTTGAACGATCAATGGAGCAAAAGAAAAATTTAAAAATATATTGAAACAAATGTAATGGAAACAAGACATACCAAAATTTACAGGATACAGCAAAGTGGTGCTATGAAGTAAGTTTTTAGGGATAAATGCCTGCATTAAGAAAAAAATAAATATCTGAAACAAACAATCTAACTTTACACCTCAATGAATTAGAAAAACAAGAATAAACTAAGCCCAAAGTTAGCAGAAGAGGGGAGATAACAAAGATCAGAGCAGAAATAAATGAAAAGATGAGAAAAACAACAGAAAAGATCAAAGAAACTAACAGTTCATCTTTTGAAGAGATAAACAAAACTGACAAACCACTAGCTAGACTTACCAAAAAAGAGAGAGATAATTTGATTAAATAAAATTATAAGTTAAAGAGGAGACAATACAACTAACACCACTATAGATATGCAAAAGATCATAAGAGACTACTGTGAACAATTATAAACCAACAAAATGGACAATCTAGAAGAAATGGATGAATTCCCAGAAATAATCAGTGATCCTTGAACACAGGTGTGAACTACATGAGTTTGCTTACACATGGGTTTTCTTTATACACACAATACAGTACTATAACTGTATTTTCTCTTCCTTGTAATTTTCTTAATAATGCTCTCTTTTCTCTAGTCTACTTTATTTTAAGAATACAGTATATAATGCATACAACATACAAAATATGTGTTAATGGACAGTTTATGGTACCAGTAAGGCTTCCAATCAACAGCAGGCTATTAGTAGTTAACATTTGGGGGAATCAAAAATTATACATGGATTTTTGGCTGTGTGGGAGGGTCAGTGTCCCTAACCTCTGTGTTGTTCAAGGGTCAAATATACAACCAATCAAGTCTGAATCATGAAAGATTAAAATATCTGAACAGACCAATAATAAATAAAGATATTTAATCAGTAATCAAAAACCCCCTAACGAAGAAAAGCCCAGGCCCCCAGAACCAGATGGTTTCACTTGTGAATTCTACCCAACATTTACCAAAAAATTAACACCAATTCTCCTCAAACTCTTTGAGAAAACTGAAGAGAATACTCCCAAACTCATTTTACAAGGTTAGCATTACCTGATACCAAAGATAGAAAAGGATACTACAAGAAAACTACAGGCCAGTGTCTGAACATAGATGCAAAAATACTCAACATAATTCTAGCAAACTGAACTTGAGAGACAATAAAAGGATCATATGCCATGATCAAGTGGGATTCATCCCTGGAATACAAGAATGGTTCAACATAAGCAAATCAGTAGATATGATAAACCACATTAATAGAATGAAAGACAGAAGTTGTGATTCTTTTAATACATGCAGGGAAAAATTTTGATTTTTGATTTGATACAACTCAACACCCCTTCATGAAAAAAACTTTCTATAGACCAGAGATATAAGGAGCATGCTTCAACATAATAAAGACAATATATGATAAACCCACAGCTAACATTATACTCAACAGTGAGAGGTGGAAAGCTTTTTCCCCTAACATCAGGAATGAGACAAGAGTGCCCACTTTGACTATTCGTATCTGACAGAGTACTGGATGTCTCAGCTGGAGCATTTAGTTAAGAAAAAGAAATAAATGAACTTTTGGGACTTCATCAAGGTAAAAAGCTTCTGCACAGCAAAGGAAACAGTCAAAAAAACAAAGAGGCAACCCACAGAATGGGAGAAGTTATTCACAAATGACACTATAGACAAAGGGTTCATATCCAAGATCTATAAAGAACTCCTCAAGCTCAACACCCAAAAAAACAGATAATCACATTAAAAAATGGGCAGAAGACATGAACAGACACTTCTCCAAAGAAGACATGCAAATGTTAACAGACACATGAAAAATGTTCATCATCATTAGCCATTTTGATTCAAATCAAAACCACATTGAGAGACCACCTTACACCAATTAGAATGGCCAAACTCAACAAGAGAGTAAACAACAAGTGTTGGAGAGGATGTGGAGAGAGGGGAACCCTCTTACACTATTGGTGGGAATGCAAGTTGGTGCAGCCACTTTGGAAAACAGTGTGGAGATTCCTTAAGAAATTAAAAATAGAGCTACCCTATAACCCTGCAATTGCACTACGAGGTATTTACTCCAAAGATACAGATGTAGTGAAAAGAAAGGCCATAGGTACCCCAATGTTATAGCAACAATGGGCACAATTGCCAAACTGTGGAAAGAGCCAAGATGCCTTTCAACAGACGAATGGATAAAGAAGATATGGTCCATATATATAATGGAATATTACACCTCCATCAAAAAGGATGAATACCCAGCTTTTGTATCAACATAGATGGGACTGGAGGAGATTATGCTAAATGAAATAAGTCAAGCAGAGAAAGCCAATTATCATATAGTTTCACTTACTTGTGGAACATAAGGAATAATATGGAAGACATTAGGAGAAAGAAAGGAAAAGTGAATTCGGGGAAATCAGAGGGGGAGACAAACCATGACTCTGTGGACTCTGAGAAACAAACTGAGGGTTTTGGAATGGAGGGGGTTGGGGGTTGGGTGAACCTGGTGGTGGGTATTATGGAGGCATGAATTGCATGGAGCACTGGGTGTGATGCATAAGCAATGACTCTTGGAACACTGAAAAACTAAAAATTAAAAAAAAAAAAAAAACACTCTGGGCCAAGGAAAATATCCCAGACTCCTAGGAAACTTGGGGTACAGCACCAACAGCAACTTTCAATCAGGAAAACCGAATCTAATACGAGAGCTATTTTGAATATTGGGGCATGTGGAGAGGAAAGTATATAAGGTGATAACAGTGGAGATAACATTAAAGGAGTTTACAGAAAACAAAAACAAAAGAGAAAAAAAAAGAAAGAAAAGAAAAGGAAAAAAGAAAAAGAAATAAAAGTCATCCAAATTGGAAAAGAAGTAAAACAGGTTTTGTTTGCTGATGACATGACCATATCATAGAAAATCCTAAAGAAGCCACACACACAAAAACAAAAACAAAAAACAACCTGTTATATCTAATAAGTGACTCCTGAGAAGTTTCAGGGTAAAAAATCAACATGCAAAAATCAGTTGCATTTCTATACACTAAAATAAACTACCTTAAAAAGAAATAAACAAAATAATCCTGTTCACAATAGCATTAAAAATAATAAAATACTAAGGAATAAATTTAACCAAGAAAATAAAACATTTATATCCCAAAAAAGTAAGACAATGAGGAAAGAAACTGAAGGAAGCACCAAAAAATGGGAAATATTCCATATCATGGATCAGAATATTATTAAAATACCCATACTACCCAAAGCTGTCTATAGATTCAATGCAATCTATATTAAAATTCTAATGGTATTTTATACAGAAATAGAAAAAAATCTTAAAATATGTTGGAACCACAAGAGACCCCAAATAGCCAAAGCAATCCTGACAAAGAAGAATAAAGCAGGCAGCATCACATTTCTGATTTCAAGCTAAATTATAAAGCTATAATAATTAAAGCCACATGGTACTGGCATGAAAACAGACACACAGACCAATGGAGCAGAATTGAAATCCCAAGAATAAATCCTCATATATATGGTCAACTCATGCTTGACAAGGGATTTAATGCCAAAAGCACAGCAATAAAAACAAAAATAAACAAGTAGAACCACATCAAACTAAAAGGCTTCTGCACCACACCCAGTGCTCCATGCAATACGTGCCCTCCATAGTGTGTGATGCATAAACAATGAATTCTGGAACACTGAAAAGAAATTTAAAAAATAAATTTTTTTTAAAAAAATAATAAATAAAATAAAAGGCTTCTGCACAAAGGGTAAGGACAACCTACAGAATAGAAAAAAATATATTTGCAAACCACATATCTGATAAGGAATAAATATTCAAAATATCTAAAGAACTCAACTAAACAGTAAAAAACAAAAAACAAGATCATCATCATCATAATCAGCATTATCATCATCATCATCTAGTTTAAAAATAGATAAAGGACCTGACTGGATATTTTTCCAAAGAAGATACACAAAAGGCCAACAGGTATATGGAAAGATGCTTAACATCACTAGTCACTAGGGAATGCACCTCACACCTATGAGAAAGGCCATCATCAAAAAGACAAAAGATAATAAATGCTGGCCATGGGTATGGTGAAAAGGGAACACTTGTATGTTGGTGGTGAGATTGTAAATTGGTGCAGCCACTATGGAAAACTATATGGAGATTTCTCAGAATATTAAAAATAGACCTACCGTACTATCTAGCAACTCCACTACTCTTCACTTCTTGGAATATATCCAAAGGAAATGAAAACAAAGAAATACAAAAGATCTCTGCACCTCTATGCTTATAGCAGCATTATTCATAGTAACCGTGACATGGAAACAACCTAAGTGTCCATTGATGGATGAATGGATAAAGAAGTTGTGAAATAGATACACAGATATAGATATTCCACTGTGTGTGTGTGTGTGTGTGTGTGTGTGTATAATGCAATATTATTCAGCCATTTTTATAAAAAGAAATCCTACATTTGCAGCAACACGTATGGACCTAGAAGGCATTACGTTATGTGAAATAAGGCAGACAGAGAAGAACAAGTACTATGTAATCTCACCTCTACATGCAATCTAAGAAAAAGAGCCAAATGACAGGAAATAAACCCCACCAAACTCATAGGGAAAAAGATCAGATTTGTCATCAGAGATGTGGGTGGGAGGAAGGGGAATTGGAACAAAGTGGTCAAAAGTTACAAACTTCTAGTAATAAGATAAGTAAGTCCTAGAGATGAATGTTCAACATGGTGACCGTAACCAACACAGCTATAGGACGTACAGGGAGGTTGTTAAGAAAGTAGATCCTAAGAGTTCTCATCACAAGGAGAAACTGTTTTTCTTTTCTTTGTATTGTATCTATATGAGATGATAGGTTAACTAAGCCCATTGTGGTAGTCCTTTCACAATGTATGTAAATTAAATCATCATTCCATACATTTAAACAGTGATGTATGCTGACTATTTCTCAAAACCAGGGGCAGGTCAAGGGAAGAAAGGCAGAAGTCTGGATTTTACATAGTCTCTTGGTTTTTAGTTCAGTTTTTAAAATCAAAAAATATTATGTAAGTGAAACAAATTCCACATGTAGGCCAGAACTGTCTCATGAACTGTTGGCTTCCAACCTCTGATTCCATCTCTGGCTGGAGAGATTTAAATAAAACTAAACATCCTAACTGCATTGGGCTGCATTGACCAAAGAGGTTCCATTCCAGGTAGTTTTCTTGATCCCTTGTTCAAGTGCTGGTCACCCCACTTCCTCGGAGAATTCCTGGGACCCCACACAGAGATGTGGTGGAAAGAACATCTGTCTTGGGAAGGAACTGGGACATTTACCACAGCAAATTCCCTTGGTGGCCAGAGGAAGCTAGAAACCTTTGGAGATGTCATCCTTCATATTTAGGCAAAGGTTTTCAACAGTAGCTGTACTTTAGAACCACCTAGAGAGCTTTTAAAAATTATTATTTCCCAGGGCCCCTACAGGACCAATTTAAATAGAATATGTGAGGATGAGGACCCCAGGCTTCAGGAGTTTGTTAAAACTCTCCAGCTAATTCTAGCATGCAACCAGAGTTGAGAGCTACTCTGTCAAAGCTTTGTAGTCCCAGAAATTCCCCTGCTAAAAGGCAAAAATTGTGAGAGAGAAAAAAATAAAACAATTACCAGTCATCAACATCCCTAGAATGAATTAATTTTTGAGATAATCTCAAAGCTGGCTCATTAGCAGGCAGGGGACTTCAGAGTATGAAGGCACCATCCATAGAAGACCAGGAGTGAGAAGATGGGGGACCTGGGGAGGGCTGCGAGGTGCTGGGTGTCAGGGTAAGGTAGGAGGGAGTCACAGGAAGATAGTCCTGTCCAAGTTCACACTTGAGGTTAGCTCACCCACAGGCCAGGGAGCACTGTCTCCCAGGATGAAGGAGGAATTCACCTGCCCACCCATTTTCAACCAGACAGAGGGCTAGAATCAAAAGTTAACACCATTGGGGCACCTGGGTGGCTGAGTAGATTAAGTGTCTGACCTTGGCTCAGGTCATGATCTCAAGGTCCTGGGACAGACCCCTGTGTCAGGCTCCCTGCACAGGGAGCCTGCTTCTCCCTCTCCCTCTGCCACTCCCCATGCTTATGTTCTCTTACTCTCTGTCTGTCAAATAAATAAATAAAATCTTTAAAATTTTTTTTAAAAAAGGCAACACCGTTATATAGAAACACCATTACATAGGTGGAGAGGAGACCCAGGAGGACTGAGACTCACACATCTGTTTCAAAACAAAGAAAACATTGTCTTACAGGGAATAACACCTCAGCTTCAGATCTATGTGAACTCAAAAAAAAAAAATAGGGTCGACCTTTAGCTTCCAGCCTCCCTGACTTAAATCAGTCACCAGAGGCCCTTGGGCAAGTCATTCAATTTCTCTGGACCTCACTGGTCTTGAAGGAAGAAGAATAGGAGGCCAGTCTCAAAGGCATTCCTGGGTTCTGGCATTCTGCTATTCTCAGGAAGGTGATTATGCTCCTGAGTCTGCCCATTCACCCCTTGGCACACCACCCTCTCTCTCATGGGCCTGTCTGGTTACATAGGAAGAGGCCTGTCAAACCGATCCCTCAACCTTGTCATTCCAACCCCGTCCCTAGTTCCTGAAACATTGCTGTGATGAGCTTTCATCTGCCTTTGGTCTGGGGTTGTCAGGGGTCTCATGTCAGCTGTGAGACTTCCAATCACTGTGAATCAGTGATTAAAAATAAGACAAAAAAAAAGGAGCCAGGCCTTCCAGAAACAAGACAAATAAGTACCCAGCCAGGAAGAGAGGAGAAATTAGGTCCATTGCACAGATGCTCTTTTTTTTTTTTTTTAAAGATTTTATTTATTTATTTGACAGACAGAGATCACAAGTAGGCAGAGAGGCAGGCAGAGAGAGAGGAGGAAGCAGGCTCCCCACTGAGCAGAGAGCCCGATATGGGGCTCGATCCCAGGACCCTGGGATCATGACCCCAGCCGAAGGCAGAGGCTTAACCCACTGAGCCACTCAGGCGCCCCTGCACAGATGCTCTTAACCAAGAGCTCTTGGACTCTCAAAAGAAGCAAAGCTCTACCTCTGATTTTTTTTTTTTAATTTTGATTTTACCCCCCATCGTTTTGCTGCTACACTCAATCTCTGACACCCCTTCCTTGGTGGAGATGTCCAATGGGAGACGCAGGCAGTGTAGACCTGATACGAGGAAGGGACAGTGAGATATGGGGGCAGAAGCTCCTGCCACCCACAGTTGGGTGAGGACCAGCAGACTGTTGCAAGATTGTTTCAGGGAACAATGTGAAGGTTACAGACAAAACAGGGCCAAAAGTCCAAATGAATTGTCAAAGCAAGGAGAGCATCCTTGGGGGTATCAGAAGCTGATGAACTGAGTGGAGGACTTGGGGTGCCAGGAAGATGAGGGCAAAAGACTATGGGCCCAACAGACAAGAGGGAGGGTGGCACAGACATATGAATTCAGACAGCTGAAGTCTGAAGGGCCAAAAGTGGCACCATGTGGAGAGGTCACATCTAGTTAAGAGCCCAAATGAAACAGACACCAATGACCAGTAGTTCTTGATAAAAGCAAAGAAACTTCTTTTTTCTTTAAAATCTTTATTAAATCAAATGAAGCTGGGATCCCATGGCGGTGATTTATTGCACTGGGAAAAGCCAGAACAACCAAATGACACATTTTCTTTTACTCCTGGCAAGTAATTAGCCTCTGTATTGCTAAAGGGCCTGTCAGCAGCCCTGTCAAGGTGAAGGAAAACCCAGCTACTTAGAAGCGCCAGATTTTTTACATTCATTTTCTCCTTTGCCCTTAAAGGCATGGTCCTTTCCTTCTGTCCTACCGTCTCTTCACAAGGAAGACAAGGAAGGAAAGATTGGATGTGGCATCATGGAAGTATAGATGATAAGATTGGAACGGGTGTGTTGGAGGGAAAAGAAAGGGCATGTCCCCACCCACAGGCAAATTCTGCATAATAATCACTGATAATGTGTGCCATAAATCACCTCTGTTATTCCTTGCAGCCACCCTGAAAGGTCTGCTCCTGTTTACAGGGGAAAAAAACACAAACTCGCAGTGATTAAGTAACTCATGGAAGGCCGGGCCTGGGGGCTGTCAGGATTTGTATCTAGCTCCGCCTACCTCTAGCATCCATTCTGGTCCCATAGCAGGTAGCTTCAAAGTGGACCGGTAAGGCAGAATCAGCACAGCACCAGGAATAGAACAGATGCTTCCCAAATATGAGATTTCTCCCTCCCTGTCTTTTCAGTGAGGACAATTGCTCAGATACCATATGGATTAAAGACCGAACACAACTGTGGTTTGAAGTGGGGGCATTTTGCCCCCCAGAGGACATTTGACAATGGAGTCATCTTGGCTTTTGACAACTGAGGTGGGAAAATGTGATTGTCATCTAGTGGGTAAAGCTGGGGCTTTACCAGTCAAGCCCCAGTGCACAAGACAGCCCCCCACGAGTAACTGTATGATACGAAACATCAATAGTGCCAAGGATGAGAAACCCTGGAATAGATGAAGTAAATGTATGGTAGTATGAAAGTCATGACAACGGGTCGCCTGGGTGACCCCGTCCCGTAAGAGTCTGCCTTTGGCTGAGGTCATGATCTCAGGGTCCTCGGATGGAGCCCCATGTCCGGCTCTGTGCTCAGCAGGGAGTCTGCTTCTCCCTCTCTCTGCTCATGCTCTCTCTGTCTCTCTTAAATAAATAAATAAAATCTTCAAAAAATAAAAATAAAAAATAAAAGTCATGACAAATATTCCTATAGAAGTTATTATTTTTTTTCAAAAGCACAAGCACATGTACCTAAATTCATTTTGTTCCTCTCGTATACCCTGGCTGACATTCTCTCACTGTCTAAGTGAAAACAAATGCTCAGAGAGCCAGTGGCTCATGTGGGGTCAAACATCTGGAAAGAAGTTGAGTCCCCAGAGCTTGCCTGAGCTAACTGTGCCCCTAAATCCCCTTCTCACTCCTGATATTACCAGGTTCCTACTCAATTACTCCCTTCTCCCAACTGTTTCTCCCTGGCCCTTACTTTGCTGGATTTTATAAACAAACAACAACAACAAAAAAAAACAGACGACCCAGGGAAGTACAGACTGAGTTTCAACAAGCATAGTTACATGGAACGTGGCTTGGTAGCTTTCTGGAAGTAAAGCACTGTGCTATTCAACTACTTTTTTTTTTTTTTAATGTAATTTTATTTTATTTTAAGTTTCAGTAGAGTTAACATACACTGTCATATCAGTTTTTTATTATTTTTATTAACACATAATGTATTATTTGCCCCAGGAGTACAGGTCTGTGAATCGTCAGGCTTACACACTTCATACCACATACCCTCCCCGGTGTCCATCACCCAGCCGTCCTCTCCGTACCCCCTCACCCTCACCCAACCCCCCCACGCAACCCTCAGTTTGTTTTGTGAGATAAAGAGTCTCTTACGGTTTGTCTCCCCCTCCCCCCATCCCATCTTGTTTCATTCAAGTACTTTTATCGTGTGCTCAGGCCCCAGGCTCTCTGATGCAAGAGAGAAGGAGTAAGCAAGGTGGACATCGTCCCTGACCCCAAGGGCTCAGATTCTATCAGGGGAGGCTGACAGCTAAACAAGTGAAAAGGGTAAAAGGGCAAGTGCAGAGCTGCAGGTTACAGAATATGCAACATTGTGGCAACTGGAAGAAAGAATTTGCTAAACAAGTGTCTGACTGTGCAGGGACAGGGAGGAGAGAGTGGCTAACTCCCTCAAGAAAACACTGTCAGGGACGCCTGCGTGGCTCAGTGGGTTAAGCCTCTGCCTTCTGCTCAGGTCATGATCTCAGGGTCCTGGGATGGAGCCCTGCGTAGGGCTCTCTGCTCAGCGGGAGCCTGCTTCCCCCCTCTCTCCGCCTGCCTCTCTGCCTACTTGTGATCTCTCTCTGTCAAATAAATAAAATCTTAAAAAAAGAAAAGAAAAGAAAACACTGCTCAATTCACCACTTCTGACTCTGTGTACACTCCCTATAAACAGTTCTTCTGTACTTACTACTATGGACCCCCCAGGGACCTCCTCCAGGCACTAGATTGTCAACCTGAAGTTCAATTCCATATGAGCTTTCAAATAATAAAAATCCATCTTTCCAAACAGAATCAGCAACACAGGCTTGCCTTCTCACATAGGTCTATACTGGTTAAGTCATTACATTAGAAGTATACCCAGGCAGCTCCCATCTCATGTCAGAACCCCTGAAAATTAAACATCTGGCTTTAAAATATTCAGAGGAAATCAATCCAAGCCTCCGATCAATTTACTAAGATATATTAAAAACTATGAGGTTTTGGTTAAATGCTCATGACATCCTGGATGACTCGGCGATTATCATGGAGCCAACTGGAAGTCGCTGGATGTGTATAGGGTTACCCCTGATCCTTCTATTGATATCTGATGTGTTCAGCAAGACATCCACCTGGGGGTGCCTGGGTGGCTCAGTGGGTTAAAGCCTCTGCCTTCGGCTCAGGTCACAATTCCAGGGTCCTGGGATCAAGCCCGGCATCATCGGGTTCTCTGCTCAGCAGGGAGCCTGCTTCTCCCTTTCTCTCTGCCTGCCTCTCTGCCTACTTGTGATCTCTGTCTGTCAAATAAATAAATAAATAAATAAATAAATAAATAAATAAGACATCCACCTGGGATTCTACCACCTGGTCTGGAATACACTACAACTTGAGACTTTGTTGTATAGCTTTGTCTAAAAATTGTAATTGGGTTTTTGGGGAGACAATTATAAAATTTTCTTGTACAAACATTGGCCAAAATCATCATATTCAGAAATATGTAGGTTATATGAGTTCGAGTATTAAAAATCAAGAGGTGGACATATGAGAACATGTTAGCTAAGATGATATGGGTGTGTATACACCCATACTCATAAACACACACACATACACATGCACCCTTGTTCTGTCTTACCTGACCACTTCCATCACTCTCTGTGCTAGTCGTTCTGTGGATTCCCCTCCAGCAAACATTCCCTGCCACACTACACCTGATCTCTGCCCAGCAGGCCAGCCCTTCAGACTGCATCACACAGGTTCCTTGCCCTGTGGCTTCTGACAGGATTTAGCCAACAGAGGGCCCCAGAAAAAGATGGGAGAATAGGAAGAAAAAAAGGAAGGTTTGAGTAGGTATTTCCTGCCTTTCCACTTGGCCACAGTCTTGACAATGGCTGTTCCTCTAAAGCCATGGTGCTATGGGTGACCTCTCCCCTAGGCTACAGTGCTCATGTAACTCTGTAACTGTCCCTGCACCTCCCTTTTCAGGCCTGAGGTGGTGGCAGGAATAGCCTCCCACTATCACTTGTCCTTCAGTCTGTCATCATTTTATGTCACTCCCTTAATCTTGCCCACTCACCCATAAAGTCCTATCATGGAGCTATCTTTAGTTAAACCTCAGGCCTGTGCTCTCTGTTTCCTATCAGAAATCCAACTGAGACTCTTCCTTGCCACTGCATTATAACCTCTGCATGGGCAAAGTAAGCAGCAATATCACTTTTATATATTTTAGCTATTTTTTTTCAGACACAGTAATCCAGGAATTTGACTTGAATAGTCAAATCCTTAGTAATTAGTAATAATACTAATAGTAGTAGTAAATGGTTGTAAAAACAATGGCAATAGCTAAAATGTTAGTGCCTACTGTGTGCAAAGTCCTGTGCCAGACAATTTGCATTATCTCATTAAGTTCCCATAACCTACTGTTATGCCCAGATCATGAGACCACCACCAAAAAGACCACCGAGAGCCAGACGTTCCGAAATGCAAAAGCAAGGCTTTATTCAGGTGGGCGGGCTGCAGCTCGGGCTCGTCCCACACACCGACGCAGCAGAGTTCAGGAGGAGCCCCCCGCTGGAATTTTACAGAGATTATATAGGCAATTTTACATGCAAAAAGTACATAGTCACATAGTTACATGTGTGGGTGACCTTGAAAATGATTGGTGTCTGAGGTGACTTAAGCTGTGTTGTCCGAGGAGGGTTGGTCAGTTAGGAAAAACTGCTGACAGGGAGTTTTCCTTACTGGTTGTTTTTCTATCCTTTGTTAGCATATAGGGCAATAACCCTGATTAGCTCGCACTTGGTCCCTCGTTTACATATGGAGAATCACCCTCTATTGGTTCATGTCCAATTCCCTATTTGCATATGTAGGAACCATTTCTATTGGTTCTTGTCCCATCCTTTATTTGCATGTGTGGGAACCGCTTTGGAATGTCTTCAGTTTAATGTAAACAGCAAAAGGGCTGCCACCTTGAATGGTGTCAGGCCCTTCACTACAAAAGATTTTTCATTGTTTATAGATAAGGAAATTGAATTACAAGTAAAAGCCACATAACCCATAAGTGGCAAAAGCAGGATGTGTACCCAGATCTGATTCAAAAGCCATTAATCTGGGACACCTGGGTGGCTCAGTTGGTTAAGCAGCTGCCTTCGGCTCAGGTCATGATCCCAGCGTCCTGGGATCGAGTCCCACATCGGGCTCCTTGCTCAGCAGGGAGCCTGTTTCTCCCTCTGCCTCTGCCTGCCAATCTGTCTGCCTGTGCTCACTCTCTCTGACAAATAAATAAATAAAATCTTTAAAAAAAAAAAAAAGCCATTAATCTAACAACAACAACAACAAAAATCTAGGGATGTCTGGGTGGTTCAGTTGGTTAAGCGTCTGCCTTCAGCTCAGGTAGTGATCCCAGTGTCCTGGGATTGAGTTCCACATCTGCTTCTCTCTCTGCCCACCAATCTCCCTGCTTGTGTGCTCTCTCACTCTGACAAAAATTTTTTAAGAAAATCTAAAAAAAAAAAAAATCATTAGTCTTTCTTTCCATTATACCTCTTATTTATATATCTATAACAGAACTCCTTCTGTTGCACGTGGCAGGAACCTGCAAATCATAAAGCTGACAACCTATAACCCAGGAGGTTCTAAAGGTACCACAAAAGCTCTCAAAATCAAAACAAGAACTTACCAACCAGGTTTGGAAAGCACAACCCCAACCATCTAATCCCCCTCCAGCCCTACTCTCAATTCAATATCTAAGAAAACTGAACGGGACTCAATACCCCCAGGACTATGCCTGTCTCTTTTTTCACTTCTCTCTAAGACCAGCTTTCTCCCCTCTGGTGGGCTTCTCCATGAGACTGAATATATGAGATGAAAAATCTGGTACTAGCCAAGCAAATATAGGGTTCATAACACATAAATTAGTCAGTGTCTCACAGACTCATCCTTCCAATTTGCCAGAAGGCAAGAAAGGGCTTTTCTCCAGTTACTTGTGTTCAAAAAAAAAAAAAAAAAATCCCAGGGATGGTCTCTGATTGGCCAAGAATGAGTCACATGTCTACCCCTTAGAAAAATGAGTACAGCCAGAGGACTAATCAAAATGTGAATAACAGGACACCTGGGTGGCTCAGTTGGTTGGGCAGCTGCCTTCGGCTCAGGTCATGATCCCAGCGTCCTGGGATCGAGTCCCACATCGGGCTCCTTGCTCGGCGGGGAGCCTGCTTCTCCCTCTGCCTCTGCCTGCCTCTCTGTCTGCCTGTGCTCACTCTCTCTCTCTAACAAATTAAAAAAAAAAAGTGAATAACAGGCCCACCCCTGTATGTGGGAGAGAGCAGATGATTTCCTTGATTGGCAGCTTGCTTGAGTAGCATAAGAATGAGGGGAACTAAGCCAGAGGAAGGGAAAGGGACACTGGGCAAATGGCCGCAGTAGATAAACATTATGAAGTCCTTGCAAATTACCTCTATAAATGCATTTCTCACCTTGGAAGTTTAAAAGAAAGATGACTGTCTGAACTTAAACAGGACTTGACTTGACCCCTTGCAGCCTTTAATTCTCTACTTTTTCTGAGCACTGTATGAGATGAAACATCAGGTACCAGCAAACTGGGGCAGGAGACGTAATGCTTAGACCCTTAAGATTCTTGGACTTTGAACTCCCAGTGGATAAGTCTTCCAAGATGGCATGTGACCAAGCAGACCAAGGTGACTGAATTCAGTCTAGACACAGGGAAGCATATGGAGAATGACAGCCCCTAGAAATCCAGTTCAGAGGTGAACTGAGTAGTATAATGAGAACATAAAGCTAACAAAACTGAAATAGTAGATAATAACAATTGACTCTTACCATATACCAGAACATATTCTAAGTGCTCTGTGCATATAAACTAAGTAAATCTCCATAGCAACCCTACAAGGTAGAGACTACAGTATCATCCCCAAAGTGAGTTTCAGTAATGTGCCCAAAGTAAGTGATCAAAACCCACGCAGTCATACTCCAGAACTCACACCTTTAAGCACCACACTACAGCCTATAGTGGGAAATCATCTGGAACCATTACAGCAGACCTGAACTTGCCTAATCATTGGCTGTCATTGTAATTATGAAAGAGCAAAAGAAAAGCTGCCTCCCATTTCCCATGTATACTCCCTTGCTAATAAACCAATGTCAGGTGATGGATTTCTTAAACAGGACACATAAAGCACACATCATGAAAATGCCAGCCAATAAATTTGACTACATCAAAATATAACACCTTTCCATAACAATAGGCATCAGAGGGGCACCTGGGTGGCTCAGTGGGTTAAGCCGCTGCCTTCGGCTCAGGTCATGATCTCAGGGTCCTGGGATCGGGTCCCATATCAGGCTCTCTGCTCAGCAGGGGGCCTGCTTCCCTCTCTCTCTCTCTCTCTCTCTGCCTGATCTCTGCCTACTTGTGATCTCTCTCCGTCAAATAAATAAATAAAATCCTAAAAAAAAAAAAAAAACAATAGGCATCAGAAACAAAATTCAGAGATAAGTTACAGACCAGAAGAAGCCTTGGTAGTGCTGAAAACCAACAAAGGATTAAAAACGTAATTTTAAAAAAACTCCTAGAAATTAATAACCCAAGGGAAAAACAGACAAAGCCAAAGAAAAGGTTTTTTTGGAAGAGGAAACCCAGTGGGTCAATAAGCATATGAAAAGACTGCCCGCTTTATGAGTAGTTGGGAAAAGAGAAATCAAACACCAATGATAAACAGTTCGCACCATCCAATTAGCAATAGAGTTCAAGACTCACAAGGCCTGGTGCCTGCAAGGAGGCGAGGAGGATATGGGAGCCTCATATCCTGATGGGGGCAGGGGATGGGTGCACGGCATAAAAAACACAACCTCTTTGGAGAACAATTTGACAATACCTGCTATGGTTAAAACATCCACACCCTTACCCCCAGCAATCCCACACGCCATCACAGGTCCTCGAATCACTCACACGGCTGCAGGAGGAGACATCCGCAAGAATGTATGTGGCGGGGGGTTGTAATCGTCTGACATTTCAAACAACTGTACATTGCAAACCACAGGGCACTCATCAATTAATCATGGCATATTCCTATAATGGAAGATTCCAAAGCAGTTCAGAGGAAGAAAGGGAAGTGATATGCGTCAAAATAGATAGAAAATACAGTATTAAATGAAAAATGGCATCACACCACCATGTGAAGAGCTTAATGCCAATTGTGTACATTTTAATTTCCATACAACACATACAGTACAAAATGTAATGTATATACAGCATTTACACACCATCTAAAATATGTTTATGTTTCTATAAACACATAATTGCATTTTTCACTGAATTAATATAATATTTAAGCTTGAAGTCTATGCAGTGTATAATTTTATATAATTGTGTGTGGTATGTATTGATTGTATTTATATTAAATATAACATTTAATTCACATTCAGTATGAAGTTATGTATTTTAAGTTTATAACATTTTATGTGCATATGAATATATAAAAAGAATGTGAAGTACATGTAGAATAGTTATAAACATTGCTCTCACACTCACCTCTGGGAGAAGACTGGACCTGGGAGGGCTACAGAAGAAACTTTAATTATATTTATAATGTTTTATTTCTTAAAGGATAAATAAATCTGGGAAGAAGGTACATGAGTGTTATATTTCTATTTCTACTATTTCTTTAATTTTGAAATTTTTATGTAACAAAAATTTATATTAATGCCTCCACATTTTACTCTTTTGAGAGAAGCGAGGGCCAGGTTGAGCTTCTGAGGGTGGTGAGAGGGTTGTGTCCGTACGCAGAGAAAGAGGTCAGCACTTGCTGGACGAGGGCCCTGTGGATCCACCTTGCCAGAGATGGAAAGAAGGCTTTCGGAACATTCTCAAACACAACTCCCAAAAGAGACTCAGGGCTCTGGGAGGCCAGGAAACTTCAAAGCAACCAATGCAGAGAAGATCTCTCTGAATAATGGAAGATAATCCAAAATCCATTTCAATTTAGCTTAAGAAAATATGTCCATGTGTTCATGGTAGGGCAGAGATATCTGATGTTCTGAGAAGTCACACTGCAGTCAAACTCTGAAAGGGAGTGCTGGTTCAAGGAAGAGTTTGCAAGGGGGGAGCTCCCTGCCCTCCCACTGGGCAGCCTCCCCTGTGCTGAGATGAGCTGGAGACAGTCAGCTCCGTCTCTCAGGCAGAAGCACATGAGGCTCCTTTTCGATTTAGATGATGGACCTTTGGGCAAGTCATTCTCTTCTCTGAGCTTCTATTTCCATGCGTGAAACACATGCATGCGTGCCTGTATGTGTGTGTGTGCATGCGTGTGTATATACACAACTTTTCTCTGGAGCTGCTCTCTCTCTGTTTCATACAATTAGGATTATCCCCATAAAGCTCTTGCCAATAACATTAATAAAGGAATTTAAATGAGCTAAATAATGGGGGTTGAGGAGCTGGGGCCAGGAGTCATCCAAAAGCATCCATCCATCATAATTACCTAGAGAAAGGTCAGCGGAACCTCTTCCTTCCTACTCCCTGGGCAACTTGTTTAACCTCTCTGCCTCAATTACCTCTTGAGTAAAAATGGAATAATATCACCTATCTTTTATCATTGAAGGGAGAAAAAAATGAGATAACATATGTGAAATCATATATAGAACTTCTAAAATAGTAAGTATTCAGTAAATGAGAGTGTCTGTATGTTTATGTCTGCATTAAGTGTTTATCCATACGCATTCATGTCGGCAGATGGGTATTTATCTCTCTGTGTTAATCTCCATTTCTCCAAGCAGTCTCGAATCTGCCCGCAAGTATTCAGGGGAAAACAATGATAAGATTTATCAAGCGAAGTTTCCCAGGCTGCCTTTCTGACTCGAGGGGAGTGAGTACTGGGGCATGGATTTCAGTTTCCACAGCAGAGCAGTTTCAATACCCCTCCCATGACAGAGCCTGGGGGTACATGTTTGTCAGAATTCTTCTGATTAGCCTTTTTAATTGTGTGGGCCTCCCCTATTAGGCTTATAAGATGCTCGTGGGTGGTGTGCTTGGAATTGGGGCATGGGGAACCAGGAGACAAGACTCTCAATTTCCTTTCTTTGTATCCTCTTGACAGGCAGTGTCTATCCCAGGGGCCTACCTCTGACTTCATTGGTCCTTGAGATCCTATGAGCCAGGCCTCAGATCCCAGACCCCAGGCCCCCTTTAGCCTCCACCTCTCTGATCCCCATGTCCATTATCAACTCAACAATGCTCACTCATTTGCCCCAAGTTTTCCCTTTTACTCAATAGCCTAAAGTAAATAAAGGTCTTAGTCCAAAGTTGAGCTGTACATTAAATGAAACCTTTAAAATTTTTTCTATAGTTCAATTTTATTCCTAAACTTGCTCTTCCTAAAATGAAGTAGCAAAACAATTTCCATGAGCTAAGAGTAACCTCTTAGAGGGGGTAATTCCATCTGGTTAGCCCTCAGTCTATAGGGTCAATCTCATCCCCCCTACTGGGCTCTCAGGTATATGGGAAACTGTTGCCTCCTGGTGGGTTCATTCTCAGGAAACCCTGAATTTCCATGTAAGACCCTTCTGCTCAAACGCAGCACACCTCTGCCTCTTCTCTGGGTCTTACCTCCTTATATAGGATCCATGAGAGAGAGGCAACACAGGTCCTCTCTCCTCTTGGATGCCCTGACCATCACCTCCCAAATCTATTTTAGAGACCCACTGTCTTCCCATTTCTCATCACTTCCTTCCTTATTCTCTTTCCTCAATCTAGGATATCATTTTCCAACCTCAAAATTTGGAAAATACCCGGGAGGGAAAAAGTTGATCACTATTCTAAATATTTGATCTCACCATAAATGTCATATTTGTGTCCAGATCCCAATATAAATGAAAGTGGAAGAAACAATGTTACTAATTCCTTTTATCATACACATGACCCTCTGAGTTCCATCTGGGTCCCAGGCACCCTGGGAGGCCCTGGAGAGACAGAGATGAATAGAACAAGGCCTCTGTTCTCTAGGCACTCCCAATCTAGTTGGGGAGAAAACCAGAAAAACAAATAATTGCAATGCAATATGTAAGTGCAATGAAGGTGTACTCATGAGACCAAGGGGGGAGAGTTCAATTCACTGGTGGGTGGGCATGGTGTCTCAGTCAGTTTGGCTTCTGTAACAAAGTACCACATAGACTGGGTGGCTTATAAACAATGGAAATTTATTTCTCACAGTTCAGAAGTCTGGAAGTCCAAAATCGGAGTGTCATCATGGGTAGGTCTTGGTGGAGACCCTCCTCCAGGTTCTCCTCGTATCCTCCTCTGGTGAAGAACAGACAAAACTCTCTGAAGCCCCTTTTATAAGGTCACTAATCCCTTTCAGAAAGGCTCCACACTCGTGACCTAATCATCTCCCTAAAACTCCACCTCCAAATACCACCCCATTGGAGACTAGGATTTCAATGTATGAATTATGGAGACACGGAAACAGTCCATTAAATATGGTGAGAGTGATTCAGAAAGTCTTTCCAGAGTGGATGCTAAAAGGCCCACCTAACCAAGAGTACCCCTCCCTCTTCCTGCAGGCACCATTAACCATACTCATAAAATTTCAATGCCATTTTCCCCGTGGGATTGCTACTTAGGCAAACCTTAAAAATAAACTTGTAGAGGTGTTAGGGTATTATGTTATCAGGAAGGAGTAACACATTAGCCTACAAATATACTAGGAGGATTTATTTATGATTAATTATTAATATGACCCATCTTTACCTACTAGCAACTGCGAGTTTGAAGGAGGGCCAGCTCATAATTGAAGGGAAAACAAAAAGATGGCTTCACACAGGCACTGTCTTGGCTTCCCTGGAAGTAGGATCTGAGTCCAGGACTCTTATTCAAGTGGTTTCTGAAAGAGTGCTCTCAGGAGAGAGCAAGGGAAGGGAGAGACCAAGGGAAGCAGGATAGGCCAGGGAAACAAGGTAAGCAAGGAGGTGATCTCAGGAGATAGGAATTTTGGCCTTATTCAGGATCAGTCCCACCATAAGACAAGAAGAAACAGAGGAAGGGATAGTGCAGGACCACCACCTGATTGAGGAGGCTCCCACTGGCAGTGGGTGGTTGTCAGCCCCCACTCCGAACAGGGATTGCACGCCCCTCAAGCAAATGTGGGTGGGTGCCAACTATAACCACTACAGGCCAGGGTCCAGCGGGGAGCCTGGAAGTCTTGGAAGACAAAAAAGAGAATGAGGCTCAGAAAAGGAAAGGGAACACTGCATAAAGGTGCTAGTGTGTGTGTGTGTGTGTGTGTGTGTGTGTGTGTGTGTGTGTATGTGTGTGTGAGTGTGCACGCAGGTTCATACATGCACACGTGATGACTTTCCCATCAACCTGACAGAATCCTAATAGTTCCTAATGAACTCTCTATTCCCACTCTGGCATCGCCCTGAGGGAAGGGAGTGTTTCTCCCACCTTGTTCTGCACTTGCCCAGTGCTCAGCCTTGAAAGGCTTTAAAATCTAGCGGTGGGAGGTGTCCCAAAGCCCTGATATGCTTCCTTTCAACTGTGATGGCAAGACGCCAACTCCTGGTTCTCTAGGTCATGAAGTGCTGTCAACAGTCACTGCATCCACTACTAGACCCTGACAGCCATTTCCCCTTGACTCTAGAAATACTGGTACTACCTGGAACACGGCATTTACACGAAGTTGCAAATATGGTCGGGGTGAGATGTTGTCAGCCCTCACCCCCAGACGGTCTTCTGTTTTTTCCTCAGCGGAGCCAGCCTTAGGTTGCCGCTGAGAAACAAATCCACAGCCCAGCTCTCAGCCAGAAACTATCACTGCCATGCTGAGAAATGGAGCGGGGGGGGGGATGCATGGGGGGAAGAAGCCAAATGCATGGGGGGAAGAAGCCAAAACAAATGTGGGTGTTGACTCTTCAGAATTCTCAGGGACTAATGGATGTACAAATGAACCCCCCCCAAAAAAAAACCTTCAGATATATTATTAGGAATCATGGTTCATAAAGTATGCCCCACCTGTCCTGGGATTCTTGGAGATAGACCAAAGTCTCTCCTTCCAAAATAAAATATTAGCCATTTTCCCAGTTCAAATAAATTGCCAGATTCAAAGAAACTAGATTAACAGATATTTCACTATTTATATCTCCTTTCCATTATATTTTCTTAAACCTTGTTTGTCTGCTTGTTTGCTAGTAAATTCTCCTAAGCAACAAAACACATAAAGCTCTATCAACTAGCTATTAACAGAAAACTTCAGGAAAAGACAGTTACATTTGGTTCATGCTTACTGAATATGTAATCACAGTCCTGGTTTTGCATTCCAGGCAGAGAATACTAAAATACTCACTGCCATTGTTAGCCCTACTATGCTCTAGGCCTTGGGACACTGGGCAGTTGAATATTTTCGTGTATAATTTAGATACAGTGACCCCTATCTTACAAACAAATGCATGAACAGATCAATAAATGGAGGTACAGAAAGTCATGAGTTAATTAAATATTTGTACAAAATTAATTAAATATTCATGCATCAAGAGAATTTATGGCGATGAGCGCCTGCCACAAAAAGTCCTGATGCAGACCTGAGGTGGGCTAAGGCATCCCTGAGGAAGTGATATGTGACACCGGTTCTGAAGGAGCAGGCGTGAGACAAGGGAACACAG
Organism: Taxidea taxus jeffersonii; assembly: GCA_003697995.1. Classification (NCBI taxonomy): domain Eukaryota; kingdom Metazoa; phylum Chordata; class Mammalia; order Carnivora; family Mustelidae; genus Taxidea; species Taxidea taxus. The sequence goes on along the minus strand of ML109996.1, from coordinate 110,321 downwards.
GAAATCACTTCAGCAACCCTCATGCTGACCAAGGTAACTGCTTTGGAAAAGAGTCGGGAAGTTCCTCAAAAAATTAAATATAGAGTTACCCTAGGACCCAGCAATTCCACTCCTAAGAATGCACCTAGGAGAAATGAAAACATATGTTCACGCTAAAGCTTGTGCACAAACCATGTGGCATCACTGAGAAAAGTCAAAAAATGGGAACAACCCAAAGGTCCATCAGCTAATGATTCAGTACACAAAATGTGCTCTATCCTTACAGTGGAAATCAATATTTGGCAATAAACAGGGTTGAAGAACTGACCCAGGCCACGACAGGGATGAACCTTGAAAGCAGTATGCTAAGTAAAAGAAGCAAATCACAAAGAGGACATACTGTATGTTTCTGCATATAAGAATTGTCCAGAAAGACAGAAAATAGATTCGTGGTAGAGGGAGACAAACCATAAGAGACTCTTAATCATAGTAAACAAACTGAGGGTTGCTGGCGGGGGGAAGGGGGATGGACAGGGTAACTGGGTGATCGATGGGCATTAAGGAGGCCATGGGATGTAATGAGTACTGGGTGTTATACGAAACCGATGAGTCACTAAACTCTATCTATGAAACTAGTAATACACTATACGCTAATTAATTGAATAAAATAAAATAGAAAATAGATTAGTGGTAGCCAGGGCTGAGGGAGGGGGGAAATGGGGGCCAACTGCCAGGAGCATGGGATTTGGGGGAGAAGATGAGAATGTTCTAAATTGATTTTGGTGATGGTTGTGCGAGTCTGTGGGTGTAAGACAAATTGTACACTTCAAGTGGTTGAAATGATGAGTGGCTTCAACTCCATCTGGGACTGAAAGAGAATTGCCCAGTTGAAAAGGTGGAGGTGAGCTCAGGGCTCGGGGGATTAAAGAACTTCATGACTTCACAGTCTCTCATGGCTGGGTCAGGTTAGAGGTCTGTTTTGCTCCCTGCTTAGTGGGTAGATGACAGACAGAAACACGCTGTCCTAAATGGAGAACAGTGTCCGCTGGGCAACCACACTGAACTACTGAACCACAGGCTTTAAGCAAAGTCTTTTTCTGGAAGACAATTTTCTAAAGCTAGTGAGAAATTCTAGAAAGAGGGAGACAAGGAGAGACAAAATGTGAGCAAAAGTGGTGAACAGAGACAATCGCAGCCCTACACCATGAAAGCTTTCTGGAAAACTTTACTTTTCCCACATACATTCCCCCCAGGGCTGCGTTTATTCCATTCCCAGTCTTTCTCTCTTCTTTCCTTTTCTTTTTTCTTTTTCTTTTTTTGGTCTTTCTCTTTTCAAGTCAGAAGAAATTCACCCTCTCATGTCTCCCTCAGAGTGTTAGCATTTGCTGGCATTTGCCATGCCCCTGGGACTGGAGGGCGAAATGTTCCCAAGTGGCTTCAAGATGTTGGGGAACATAAGAGTGACCCCCTGACAAAGTGGAGCACTGTCACACACAGAGGAAGAGGTGGTAGCCTGGGGCTCCAAGTTAACTTAAAGAAAAAAATGTTATTTCATTATGGAAGAAGGAAGGAAGGAAGGGAGGGAGGGAGGGAGGGAAAAGGGAGGGAAAAAGGGCTGGCTAGCCCTTTTTCCAGCTGACAGTTCATCACCTTTCCTGAAATTTCTACCATTTGAGTCAATTTGGGTGTTAAAGTCCCTTAAACTCAATGAAAAAGAACTCATGCACTGCCTTTCACTCCTCATGCTGTATGCAAACACAGAGCGGTCATAATGACTTATATTCAAATCCCTGACCACACTACTTTCCTTAATGTTCTCTGCTGTCACTGTAGTCATTAGCGCCACAGCCACATTAGCTAAATTGAGCAGCCCAAATGCAACACCTTGCCCAACCCCCAAATAAAACCACTGTACACTCTGCTCACATTAAGTAATGATTTGCAGTGTCCTTCTCCGGCTCACAACTATGCCAACAGCATTTCTTAATGCAAACAGTAAAGACTGAATTACAAACGTGATCCAATTTTACTCTGCATAATTAGTGGATTAGACATCAGAGAAAATCCACTTATTTTCATAGCTCATCCAATTTCCCACCTCCAGCTCCCCACCTCCTCCACCGTCCCACACTCAGAGGTAAAGTCTCCAGAAACACAAAGGGAGAAAGGGCTTTATTTCTAAAGCGCTGTTACAGCTATCAAATTCATTTTTAAATGACTCCCAAGTATGATCTTTTCTCAACCGGGTTTTTTTCCCCTAAGAAAACAAAGCGGGGATCTGAACTATAGCACCTGAGTCAAAAGTATATCATTGAAGGATATTTTTTTTTTTTTTTTGCCAGAGATCTTGGAACAAACTGTCGGTAGCTGAAAAACATCAAGGCACTTGGGTTCGGCTTGGCTTGGCTTATGGAATCAGATGGCTTGGGCTTAATTCTTGGCACTGCCAGCTGTTTAATTCATTTTCTTATCTCTACAATGGGCATGGTGGTGAGTGTTAAAAGAGATAATATCTATTAAGTTCTTGGAACAATGTTTGGGACATAGCAAATCTTCCAAACAATTTGCATCATTATTCTATGCCTAGAGTCCAGCTGGAGAGAAAAGGCATCCCCATCCTAGACTTCCAGCCCACCCCATACATCGTGAAGATCTGCTCCCCGCACTGTGACAGAACCCCGAGCCCCATCCATGGCAGCTTGGAAGGCTCACAAACATGTAGTCCATCCACTCACACAGATTGACACAGATGGATCCCCAAAATGGCTCTCTTCAGTATGGGAAAGTCTTAGCCGATGAAACAAATGGAAGATACTATGTCGCAGCTCACAAGTTAGGGGCAGAAGTGGGGGCAGGGAAGAGGGGAGAGCAAGGAGAGGAAATAGGACTTCTCGCATGTTCTCCTGTATCTCTTCCCTCTCAAATGTCTTCACCAGCCACCTGAGGAGAAAATCAAAATCCCAACTCCTGAGCTACCGAGCACTTCCTCTTACCAAACAGCAACCCAGATGGGGAGCACTCATGTTTCCTGAGCATCATAAGTATGATTGCTGCCACAGAAGAGCGTGAGGTGGTTTTCCCAAGACAACTCTTTGAAGTAAATGCTAGTATTACTTTTGTTTTATAAATGAGGAAACCTGAGGTCCAGAGAGAAGTAAATGTCTGAAGACACCCCACTTTTTTTCTGACAAAATGGCAGCTGAAAACCCAAAGCTATTGTCCACAGAGCACATAACTCTTCCCCACAAGGCCCTGGTTCCTTGTAGCTTCCTAGTGGGTGCATGGGAGTCAAGACCAGGATTGGAAGGTTGGAACGGACTGAGTGAGGGGTAGTACTTCTATCAGTTCTAGCAGGAAGGGCCAGTGTCTCCTGGGATGAAGCATGGAAAGAAGACCTTCCCAAATGACAAAGAGTGGCTTTCCTCTCAGTAAACACAAGGGTCTCCTCCAAAAATGCTGTGCTTACATGTTACCTCTCAACTCAAACCTACCCCTTTTCTGCTGAAATAAGCACAAAGAGCTTTTGCAGTTATTCAGTATGTTGTTGGCTTCAGTATATAGTGGGCTCTCAGAAAACAGGTGACATAGTAAGCTTCTAGAATAAAATTATTTTCCATGTAATCCTTCCTAACAAATGTTCATTGCCTTGGGGATCCTGGGTGGCACAGTCAGGTAAGCATCCTACTCTTGATTTCACATCAGGTCATAATCTCTGGGTCAAGGGATGGAGCCCTGAGTTGGGCTCCATGCTCAGCAGGGAATCTGCTTAAGATTATCTCCTTCTCCCTCTGTCCCTCCCCCTGCTTGCACTCCTGCTCTTTCTCTCTCTCTCTCTTTCTCTTTCTCTCTCTTTCAGATAAATAAATAAATACATCCTAAAAAAATTTTTTTAATGTTCATTACCTTCACAAGACACCATGCTCAGTGCTACACTGATAGGAAGGTCTAAGACATCATCCCTGACCTGAAAAAGCTTGCGATCCAATGAGGTCCCATGGCAGAATGTCAAATCTAAGGAATGTACAGACTAGGGGTTCCAAGGAAGATGTAATTCACAGGGATAGGAAGGTTCCTAAGATTAGCTCAGGAGGTGGCACTCAGTGATGATCAGCAAAAGTATCAAGGCTCCTAGCGCCATTCTGCATTCTGGTAGTTAGCCCTCATCGACAGGTGGGACATCAACAACCAAGGTGATAGCATGAATAAACAAAATATCCTAAAAGAGAGTTCTGATGATTGAAAACAGAGACCAGAAGAAGTTTTGGGTGAGTTTTGCCAGCATTGGCTTTAGGAGACATATCCAAAGAGACTGATGGAGGTTCTTGGACCTGTCTGTGATCTAAATATAGATCTTCTGGATTTATTTTTAGTTTCTTTGGGTGACTTCCTTATGAGAAGAGAGAATCTTCCTTGTAAATCTTAAACTGACTTTGTAAGAACATGAGCCCTGAAGTCAGACAGACCTAGGTTCAATTCTGCCCTTCTGTACTTACTAGCCATCCTAATCTCTCTGTGTCCCCAGCTCTCCTTCCTGAAAGATGAGGTCATTATAAGGAATAGATTTTTTAAAAATCCATGCAGATACCTAACACAGAGGCTTGCACAGAGCAGGGAATCAATAAATATTAACCCTCCAGTTCTTCTAATAACTGGTTTCATTTGCCCTTCAGCCAGGCAAGAGTTTTTGCCAGGAATCAGAGATGAGACCTTGTCAACAGGGAGACTCAAGGGCATGGAGTCTTGAAACCTTTGTTCCATCCGTTACATTCATCCATTTATCTCCCTCCTTGAGAAATGCAGCTAGTGAGGAAGAATTACCGAGGGGCATCAGCTATCTGGTGGCTTTGAGGAAACTGCCTGTTTCCCCTTTAATAACAAAAAAAAAAATTAACAACGACCTTGTCCAAACACACTCAAGTCTGTGGAGAACATTACCTTTCAAACAAACAAATGAAAAGATGATTTGACTGAATCTTTCAAATTGATTGAGTCCTTTAGATGGAGGCTGAGAACCTTTTTTCTGTAAAGACCAGTAGTAAATGTTTTAGACTTTGTTGGCCTTAGAGACCTGGTCACAAGTATGCCGCTGTGCCATGGTGGGAGGAAAGCGGCCACAGATATGAATGAATGAGCTTGACTGTGTTGCAATAAAACTTTATTTATAGGCACTGAAATTTGACAATGGGATCATTATCGTGTAACACCAAATATCTTTTGATTTTTCTGCCAAGTGACATGATTTCACTCCTATGTGGAATTTAAGACACAAAAGGAGGGGAAAAGGAAAAAAGAGAGAGAGAGAGAGAGAGACAAACCAAGAAATAGATTCTTTACTCTAGCAAACAAACTGCTGGTTACCTGAGGGGATGTGGCGGGGGTGTGGGGGAAAGGTGATGGGGATTAAGAGTACACTTATCATGATGAGCACTGAGTAATGTATAGAATTGTTTAATCACTCTATTATACACCTGAAACTAACATAACACTGTAGGTTAACTATACTGGAATTAAAATTAAAATTTTAATTCAAAAAAACCAACAACAGCAACCATTTAAAAATGTAAGATGTCGGGGCACCTGGGTGGATCAGTGGGTTAAAACCTCTGTCTTTAGCTCAGGTCATGATCTCAGGGTCCTGGGATCGAGCCCTGCATCAGGCTCTCTGCTCAGCGGGGAGCCTTCTTCCCCTTCTCTCTCTGCCTGCCTCTCTGCCTACTTGTGATCTCTGTCAAATAAATGAATAAAATCTTAAAAACAAGAAAAAAATGTAAGAAGTCATTCTTAGCTTACTGGGGTGTACAGAAACAGGAAGGGGACAGGATTTGGTTCGTGGTCATTTGCTTGCCAACCCTGACAAGGACCCCTTGGGCCTTCAAAAAATCTCAGGAAATCTCTTGTCCAACCCCTATATTTGCAGTTGAATGTCAGAGCCATAGAGGGAAAGTGAATTATCCAGGCCAGCTGGGTCTCTCAGATCCATGTAAGAAGCTCAACAGAGGGCTCCCTTTTCTCTACATCCTCTCCAACATTTGTTGTTTCTTGCCTTGTCAATTTTCACCATTCTAACAGGTTAAGGTGGTATCTCGATGTGGTTTTGATTTGAATTTCCCTGATGGCTAATGATGATGAACGTTTTTTCATGTGACTGTTAGCCATTCATATGTCTTCTTTGGAGAAGTGTCTGTTCATGTCTTCTGCCCATTTTTTGACTTGATTATTTGTTTTTGGGTGTTGAGTTTGAGAAGTTCTTTATATTTTGGATACCAGCCTTTTATCTGTAGTGTCATTTGCAAATACCTTCTCCCATTTTGTGGGCTGCCTCTTTGTTTTGTTGACTCTTTCTTTTGCTATGCAGACATTTTTATCTTGATGAAGTCCCAAAAGATCATTTTCACTTTTGTCTCCTTTGCCTTTGGAGACATGTCTTGAAAGAAGTTGCTGTGGCCGATGTCGAAGAGGTTGCCTCTAGGATTTTGATGGATTCCTGTCTCACATTGAGGTCTTTCATCCATTTAGAGTTTATCTTTGTGTATGGTGTAAGAGAATGTTCGAATTTCCTTCTTCTGTAGACAGCTGCAATTGCACTACTGGGTATTTACCCCAAAGATACAGATGTAGTGAAAAGAAGGACCACATGCACCCCAATGTTCATAGCAGCAATGTCCACAATAGCCAAACTGTGGAAAGAGCTGAGATGCCCTTCAACAGGTGGATGGATAAAGAAGATGTGGTCCATATATACAATGGAATATTACTCAGCCATCAGAAAGGATGAATACCCAACTTTTGCATCAACATGGACAGGACTGGAGGAGATTATGTAGAGTGAAATAAATCAAGCAAAATCAATTATCATATGATTTCACTTATTTGTGGAACATAAGGAATAGCATGGAGGACATTAAGAGAAGGAAGGGAAAAATAAAGGGAAGGACTTAAAGGGGGAGATGAACAATGAGAGACCATAGACTCTGGGGAACAAACTAAGGGTAATAGAGTGGAGGGGGGTGAGGGGATGGGTGAGCCTGGTGATGGGTATTAAGGGGGGCACATATTATATGAAGCACTGGGTGTTATATGCAAACAATGAATCATGGAACACTACATCAAAAACTAATGATGTACTGTATAGTGACTAACATAACATAATAAAACTCTAAAAAATTTAAAATTTTAAAATTAAGGAAAAAAAGCTCAGGTAAACATCAGGCACGTATTGGCTTGAAAACAGAAAAGTCACTTTTTTTTCAACTGCTGTTGGCTACATTCAGTGTAAGAAGTTTAGTTCAACAGATTCTTACCACCCCCTCGGTTTTCTTCGTTTACTCTGTCATTTTCTAACTTGGGCTTGAGAGAACTGTGTTAAAGATCCTTAGAAGTGAAATCGGATGAGCGATTTTTTGGGTGTCACAACCAGGACCAAAACTGTGTGTTTACCACGTGAATTTCCTTCGGAAACATTGCAATGTGTCTTCAACCTCCAGAAGCAGTGAAAGACAATGCTGTAACTTCACCTTCACACGAAACTACCCAAGGAAATAAAAACTACCAAATGTAAAAGGTGGTTTTCTCTTTTAAAAATTGCTTTACATATTTTAATTCTTGTATTCCCCTTGAGGGTTAGATATTTCAGTCACATAGTTATCCAATTAAAATGAAAACTCTCTGCTTTATCCTTTAGGCGAGGACAGCTGCCAGCTGCTAAGTTTTATAAAGTCTTTAATCTTGTCCATAAATATTTAATAAGAATTGCTTGGTACACAAGCTGAAGTAAAGTAAGAAATCAACGAAGGAATCTTGGAAGTAACCTCTGTGTTGTGTGAGAGCTTTGAAAAACAAAAGCCAAATGACCAATGTCTCATTCTTCCAGTAACCATCAAAATATTTCTGAGTATTTTGATCACTCTTTTAGCTCACTTGTCCTCACAAATGTACAAAATTAGGTAGATTACAAAAAGATACTAACCGTGACTATTTGTGCCCTTTTCTCCAGTATCCTGTCATTTGTTTCTGAGACCCACTCTCATGTTTCCATAGAAACTTAGAACCGGAGGATCTCCAAGTGCATTAGCAGCCTTTGAAAATAGAGACCTCTCTTTTTATTCTTTTTTTTTTTTTTTAAGATTTTGTTTATTTATTTGACAGACAGAGACCACAAGTAGGCAGGGAGACAGGCAGAGGGACTGGAGGAAGCAGGCTCTCCGTGGAGCAGAGAGCCCGATGCGGGGCTTGATCCCAGGACCCTGGGATCATGACCCGAGCCGAAGGCAGAGGCTTTAACCCACTGAGCCACCCAGGCGCCCCTCTCTTTTTATTCTTGGCTACACACACACACACACATATGCGTGCATGTGCAAGACACATACTCATATACACACTCACACCTACACACAGATGACCACTACCACCACTATCACTGTCCTATGCATCTTTATCACAATATCCCAAACTCAAAATGCAAAATAAGTACCTGATGATAAATAGGCCAAGGATTCATATCTCTGTTCTTTGATCTGCTCAAAAGAGAAAGCCTCCATGTGCCTTGACCTAGTCTTCGAACTTCCTCTTCCTCTCATCACCTGTGTCCATGTTTCAAGCCCTCAAACACCTATATTTGAGGCATTTTTACTTGCATATCCTTCCAGGCAGAGGGTCCTCATGAGTTTTTCTCATTTTCCTTCATGTGAGATCACAGGGCATTGCAGAGTAAAGTTATGCTACTGGCAAAGATCTCTTAGACCAGAAAGTTTTTCCCCACTTGCCTCAGTAACTAAGAGATTTCAGGATTAAGCACTTTTTTTAAAAGATGTATTTGTTTATTTTAGAGAGAGAGGGTGGGGTGGGGAGGGGTAGAGGGAGAGAGAAACTCAAGCAGACTCTGAGCTGAGCGTGGAGCCAGATGCAGACCTCGATTCTATGACCCTGATATCAGACCTGAGCTGAAACCCAGAGTCAGAGGCTTAACTGCCTGTGCCGCCCAGGTGCCCCAGGATTGAGCATTCTTTACTAATCGCAAGTTTCTTTAAAGCTGCTGAAATCTGAAAATAACAGAAATCTCTCAGATCCTCCTCAAACTCACTTGACTGTGTCCTTGCCCTGCCCATAGAAGAAAGGAAAAGGTGCCCACTACTTCCTTTGCATCAGGGTAGATGAAAGACAGAGAGAGTCAAATGGAAGGAGGAAGGAAGAAGGAAATAAGAGAAAGACGGAAATTGATACTCCTGGCTTCCCTTATTTTAGTTCAATAATTCTGGGTGCTCAGATTATTCTTCATTTCTACAGAAATGTCGTTTTCCATTGCTTTAATCCTACCTTCGGTTGCTTCCACCATCTTAACTTCAGGATTTACTAATTCCGAACACCCTAGAGAACCCATACTTTTACTACAGGATTGCCTTGGGCTTCAAGGCAACTTCTCTGCAACAGTTGTTCATCCTGATTCCGTTCCTTTCTACCAGGTCCACAGGTCCTTTGCCCTCTCAACACTTTAACCACTGACTCAACAAATACTCAGAGGACAAGCTGTGTGCCTGGCAGTGTTCTAGGCACTGAGCTGATAGCATCGCACAAAAGTGATAGAAATCTCCACCTACTCAGAGCTTCCATACCACCCTCAGCTGGCCCCCACTTGACGCTGATCCATGCCTTCTCCAGCCCACCCTGACTCACGGCTCAGACTCCCATCTCTGACCCTGATCCTTTCACCCTCCAGTGGATGCTAATATTGATTTCTCACCCCTCACCTTGGCTCTAGATTCCTCTACAAGTAGGCTCATGACTACCCGGTGATACTTCCTTATTTTTTATAAGATCTCTAAGTCCCAAGAGACTCCAATTCTTGGGCAGACAACCCTCATCACAATCGTTTTTAAGATTTTTTTTTTAAAGATTTTATTTATTTATTTGACAGACAGAGATCACAAGTAAGCAGAGAGGCAAGCAGAGAGAGAGGGAGAGAAGCAGGGCTCCTGGCTGAGCAGAGAGCCCAATGCAGGGCCTGATCCCAGGACCCTGAGATCACAGCCTGAGCCAAAGGCAGAGGCCTCAACCCACTGAGCCACCCAGGCACCCCAAGACAACTAAGTTGTTAAAAGGTTTATATACTTATTTGAGAAAGCCTGAGAGAGAGAGACAAGAGAGTGTTGGGGGAGAGGTGGGAGTGGGGGGGAATCTTCAAGCCTACTCCCGGCTAGCACAGAGCCCTACAA